>JAUTBZ010134069.1:0-13687 GCA_032361785.1 Lepetodrilus galriftensis
AAGGGAGAGGGCAGAGAGAGAAAGACAGCGAGAGAGAGAGAGACATAGAGAGAGCTACGGAGAGAGATGGGGAGTGGAGAGAGGGAGAGGGGCAGAGAGAGAGACAGAGAGAGATGGGGAGGGGAGAGAAGGAGAGGGGCAGAGAGAGACAGAGAGAGATGGGGAGGGGAGAGAGGGAGAGGGCAGAGAGAGAAAGACAGCGAGAGAGAGAGAGAGAGACAGAGGTAAGGAGGGATACTTCTCAGAGAAGCTTACTTAAATGCCTGTCAGTATAGTAGTCCAGTCCGAGTATCTTACAGAATGAGCAAACTACTAGTATGTAAATTTGAGTTTATGCTTTGAATGATAACCTGATTTAGAGTGAGACATTTTCAATCAAAAGTGAATTATTTTGTACAATTGTACGGCATTTACCTCATAAAGTGACATTCATGCTAACATCATTTATTTTCAGAAATAGAACTTGTCAGCAGAATTCAATTACAGAAAATGCCTGTAGCATTCTTTTTGAATTTCTAAGTAGATTATGCTTGCTGGGGGGTGGGAACGCGAGTCATATGATAGACTAATACGTTACATCTGGGAGAGACGGAATTCTAACTATAAATTACATAATGTGTTCAGATCGATGAGTTCCTGTTTGATAGTACATGTATTTACATCAACTGGTCATTAGGACTGTATTCATTGACATTTCATTTCGTAGATATATTGATCATGCATCATCAAACTCGTTAGAGCTATCCACTGACAGCGGCTAAATCAAATCTAGACTGCATCAAAGTTAAACAATTGTTTAATAAACGTCATCAAATTGTCACGATTTTAATAATTTTAAACTAAATTAACGTGAAACGTTTAGCCAAATCATAGATCATAATGTCCTTATAATCTATGCCAAAATTCATCAAAATATCACGATATAAAATAATGTTGTTTTTTAAACTAATTTAACTTGACTAGCATAATATTTTTATTTATATTATTAGATTTCTCTTGACATTTAATTTAACAAAGAGGACATAAAATATGTTATTATGTACAGACCAATTAAATTAAATTAAATTAATGAATATTTTTCTTCCACAGGTTTAGCTGTTAACATACATTCAATTGTGTGTTTACCAATGTAAAACATACCGGAATTCAAGAACGAGTTGCTATTACGATAAAGAATACACAGTGCGCGTCTTTTATTGCAACATCAGCGTAGTTAGTAGTCACTGACGTCGCGTTTTATTGCACAGCCTTGCGAAACATTGATATAGATCAATACGCACTTGTCGACAGCCTCTGATAAAATGCTTATAACTTATCCACACGTATTTATCCCGCCAAGAACTCGCTGTTGCTCGTCCCGTCAAAGCAAGGGGTCTAGTTACGGTCCTCACACACTAGAGGCGAGCGATTTATCTCCGTTACAAGCAGTGGCGACACAAATTATATCGAGATTTGTCGTTGCGAATTTCGCCTTTGGTGTGCAAGCATAAAGATAAATTATAAAGTTCTATGTCAGACCGTAAATCGCCGAGTTTGTCGCCGCGAGATACGCTTCTGGGTATCGTTTCTTGAAGCTCTCTTAGCCGCTAAGGGACCAAGGCAAAGCACTCTCTTAGCAATGTATTAGCTATCGGCTAAGGGAGCTTCGAGAAACGATACCCAGTTGTGCAAGAACCTTTATAGTCGGCACACAAATCGTTAATAATTTTAAATTACCTTGGACTTGTTCTCGTCGGAATAGCAAACTATTGCTTTCTGGAGATTGAACCAGAATGGTCTACTGAGAAAACAGTAATTATTTCTATTCGTCTGATTGCTGTTTTTTTTATTAGAAAACTTTAAAGAGTAAACTAGATTTATATATTGATTTCAGATTAATATAAATTCATTGGTATATATAGATTGTTATTTAACGTTTCAACTTACACTGTTTTTGTGGAAAGTGGGTTATGGTCATTATGTATTTTAGAGATATGTATGCAACACGTTTAAACGTTGCCTTTTATGTCTCTTGTAAGGTTTAAGTATTTATGCACTTGTCACGTACACAAATCATACTCAATAACCTATATCAACCGAGATTCATCGAATGAACAGGGAATATAAACTTCGCTTTCATTTCGACACTACCAGTAGTTCCTTTAATGTTAAATTGAATATGGACGCGATATAGAAATGTAGAATCTATGTTATTGTAACTTAAATAGCCAGTACTTATCGGACAATGCTAGCAACTTTTTTTAACAGCAAATCTTACGTCGTAACTAGTTATGTCGTCGTAAGGTTTACGATGTCGTAAAGGTTGTTTCATAACGTCATGAATCGACCTAATCAACTGGCTCCGAACATTAATCCAGAAATGGACAGGTACAACTTATTTATGGTGGCAAGACAGTTTTGTACTTGGGAAGGTCTTTCGTTGGTGTGGAACGTCTATCTGTTTCATTGGCTTACGATATCTAAAAAATTATGATATCCATGGGCGTGCTGTACTGTCCGACGTTTATAGTATGTATTGGTAACCACCCCATGGTTTCCCTCGTGAAATGCATTTCATCCTGTATTCATCGTGTATCCGCAATCGCAAGAAACTTTCATCCTATAAGATGGTAACGTCTTTCAAATGTGCCTATCGTTACGGCAAACAATGTTCTATTCATCATAAGAATCCAATCTTGTTTAAAACGTGTATTCATCGTGTATCCAAAATTACAAAACAAATATCAATATATCTTTTACATTACGACCTACACAACTCGTTAAACCTTCATACTACAATTTGGTAACGTCTTTCAAATGTGACTATCGTGTCCATTTACGACGGCAAACAATGTTCTAATCATAATAATAATCCAATGTTGTTAAAAACGTGTGTTTCTGTGGGGGCGGACATCGTTGAAATGTACAAGTGTGTAAATTACAGCGACATGTAATTGGCAGCTGTCAATGGAGAGGTGTGTCCAATGTCCTCCAACAACGTTGACCATTACGTGGTCAACACTTCCTCTAGTTAGAGATCCAATATGCCAATGTCATCAATTAGAAGACGCCTGGAAAGTAGTTTCTTGACCTCGTTATTTTAAGCATTGACTGGTCAACGGTTCACGGCAAAGATAGTTAGGCGCCTTGTTCAAGGATCCTAACAGTATCAGACAGGATCCTAGCAGGAAATTGTCACCCACGTGTCCTGGTTTATATTTGAGATGTCCTGACCTTGCAACTAAACAGGACACCTAACTTTATTTTACTGCGGTTGCCGTCAATACATATTTGACCATCGAGTGTGAACGTACCAGAATAACCATTACATAATGTGTAAGGAAAACAAGCATATAAACAATGCATTAATATGTAAGTTTTATTTCTATAAATGAATACACGTAATGAGTTTACACATTTGAACTAATAATATCGCTCCTGTTCAGATACTTAGCAATTATTAATTAAGAGGTAAATATATACTTACCAATAATGATTAATCAGCATAATTAATATGTATTGTCTATTCGAAAATCTACTCTGTGTAAATCAATAATTTCGGGTGCTATTGAGATCCCGATACTATAGTATATTCCATTCTGATATGAGAATACATATTATGCGTCATATAGAATTTAACATAACGTTATTCAAAACTATTGAAATTAATATGAATATATACTACTATAAGTCATAGCACGCAATTTTACCACAGTTTTGGAATAAACCCTGGCGAAACTTCCCCAACAGTTGGTCACTAGAGGGTACAATCGTGTAATACTTGTTTTTCTGTGTATGCGTTAAAGGAGAAAGTATCTACTATAAAGACACTTCGTGAATGAACAATTTGTACAATGAAGTTTGGTCGATACTGGAATATCACCGGTAAAGACTTTTACACGGGGGGCTATATACAGTTAAGTCATTTACGTGACACTGACACCGGCAGGTGCTTGTTTTACGTTACGTTGTAACCCCTCGTATTGTCCGCGCGTTACCGTAGGTGCTGCACGTTCCAGTGAGTGAGTTACAGACTTCTCCCGGATCCCACATAACCGGGAAGAACCAAGTAAGTGAATTTCCTAAGTAGGCTACAGCTATTCAGCAAGTGGGGATTCAATAAAATACTAAAACACGGGTCAGTCTAGAGCGAATTGCGACAGTGGGGGAAATGTCTGTAGATACAATAAACGTAATATGACATAGAAAGAAAGAAAAAGGATTGTGTTAACTCGGTTGACCTCGATTTGTATGAAGGGCATACCCCAAATATACGTCTACCTCATACAACAAAATGTTATCAAAAGTTATTCAAATAAGTGTTGTATAACATTAATGACTGTATCGCGTAAAATGAATGCATAAATCTATGATTCACTCAACAATGCAATCAGCAGTTCTATGTACAGTAATCAATATAGCTATTCACTCAAAAAATTACAATCAGCGGTTCTATGTACACACATATGTCTAAGTCAAATTACAGTAATTAATATGCATAAGTAATTGTACATACACATCGTGTTTAACACACTGGATACAATGATACCACTGTCTTGCAGCGCTATCGTTGTTCCGAAGACAGATACCGACGGCAAAGATCACAGTAAAATAAAAAGGCTTTACCATCACTAAATAGACTAATAGAAACCTCACGGGTACCCTATAACAGAGTTTTATAGTATCCAGATGATACACACACGATGATTATACTGTATACTGGGGGCCTGTTCTCGAAACGATCTTACGAGCGTACGACAATTCTAACGATTTATATGAAGTTCGTAGGAACATTTCGAGAATAGGCCTCCGTGGCTCTCCTGTACAAAACAACGTAAACTCTTACGTAGGCGTAACTTCAACCTTAGCCACGGTACGAGTAAGGTTGGAGTTAATGATAATATAATAATAATAATAATAATAATGCTCACATAAAATAATAATAATAATAATAATAATAATAATAATAATAATAATAATAATAATAATAATGCGCACATAAAAGAGGTCAATTCCACCTTTGAAAGCGTGCTCATAGCGCTACATTTTTACGCCGGTCAGTTGAATAGTGTGCTCTCATTTTCCCTTGGGTAGTATTCATAATGAATCAATCTGGGAGGGGGGATTGTGTTTTTGTCTGGCATGTCCACACCATGTTGCTAAGCTGCCGGACCTTAGGGTTACCTTAAAGTGTAGCTATTACGTAGAGGAGAGCCATGTGTTATGGACGATGTTACACGGCCTATGTACAATGTTACACGGTCTATGTACAATGTACACATTTAATGTCGTCTAATTCATTTGTTTAAGAAATCTATGTTGGCCCCGACAGACCTCCCCGTGGCCACGTCGAGGGAACTGACTTTAATCTCCGTATCGCCGAACATCATCCGGGTCTGAATCTCACGGCGACTGGGCAAGTCTTCCACCTGCAAGTCTGACAAGTCCAGGCACAGCGTGCCGCAGCGCCGAACTCCGGGGTCAGTGATGAACGGAACGTCCTTACTGTCACTGGAGTAGATGTGAATAACACTGATGAGCTGATTGGTCTTGGCAGGCGTGTAGCTCCGGATGACTGTGTCGCCCAACGTGATTGGCTGGTCTTCCTTCACGAAGGTGTCGAAGACATCCGTGCACCAATCAACGCCGTCCCTGTGTACGAACTTGCTGGACGGGTGGCGCAAGGGGTCAAAACGATTGAGGACGCCGACGCCGTACGTTAACCTTGACCTTCTGATGTTGACGATGGTTGGGTCAAGGCCAAATAACACAGCTCCTAAAGAATTACATTAATCAATATATTAATATTATCGATGTTAAATAGACCAATATTTTGTTTAAACGTTGGGAATATTCTATTTCTTGTGCGATCATTTCTGTTTTCAATTACAATTATTCCAATAAACATTATGATATGTGTACGATTGTAGATTTTAAATAAATATATATTTAATAACATATGCATGGACAGTGGATTGCATGTAGGCTATCACAAATGTATACCAGTAAACTAAGTTATCTTTGTCCATTCAATTAATTGATTTTTCCATGATTCACCTCGGAGAGAACATACTGGACTAATGACATTGCTTACACAAAGCGTCTCATTTCACACACAATACGTCTAATTCCTCGGGGGACGTGGTAATGCACGATTGTTTCCAGAAAGTAGCGAGGAAATAGTGAGACATCGAGATACAATGGGAGAGACAGACTAAACAGTAAGGCAGAGAAAGAGGGGAAGGGGAGAGAGAGGGGGAGAGACAGACAGAGAGAGACACAGAAAGAGAGAGATGGAGCGATGGAGATAGGGGTGAGAGAGAGGGGTGAGACAGAAGAGGAGAGAGAAAGAGGGGGTCAGAAAATTGAGTGGGGAAGAGAGAGGGGAAGGAATAGAGAGCGATATAGAAAGAAAGATGATAGCGACACAGGTGATAGACAGAGTAGAGAGTGCATACCTTAATCTTATATTAGTTCGGACAGAACAGAGACATACGTATTATAAACCACTATATATGTTGGAATTTGTCGTCACGCAAATAGGCCAGTGTCGCTATATGTGATTTACTGGCCAGTGATTGGTTGTAAATGATAATTCCACTTTATTTGACAGGTACAACATCTAGCACTTTAAATAAATCCAGTGTTATTCACAAGAGTTCTAATGTCTTAATTTGTAAGGCTAAAAGTTGAATGACAGCTTAGTTTAGATAAACTGGCGAGATTTACTGCGTTTCTATCGTGACCTGACACCACTTCCTGTCTGGCAATTGGAAGCCAGACAACCTATGTATTTTTCTTGATTTCTATTCTACTGGACAGAAAGGGATAGTCAGACAGACATCGAGGTGGACAGAAAGGGATAGTCAGACAGATGACAGACATCGAGGTGGACAGAAAGGGATAGGCAGACAGATGACAGACAGCGACGTGGACAGAAAGGGATAGGCAGACAGATGACAGCCAGCGACGTGGACAGAAAGGGATAGGCAGACAGATGATAGACAGCGACGTGGACAGAAAGGGATAGGCAGACAGATGACAGCCAGCTAGGTGGACAGAAAAGGATAGGCAGACAGATGACAGACTGCGAGGTGAACAGAAAGGGATAGGCAGACAGAGGAGATCTCCAGCTCACCTTTCAGGATGGCCAGACTGACACCCGTGGGGATGATGACTTTCAGGATTCCGGAGAACTCTGTCTTGATCTCGTGCTGCAGGATCGGAGACTCCGCGAAACCTCCCACCAGAAACAGGTACCTCAAGTCTGCGGCGATAAAGCATGGACATGCATGAACTATATAGGTACGAAGTAGTATGTATTGTGTGAAGACGAGTATCAGTACCAGTTTATGTTCCTAACTTCCTATAGCAGTGCTATTAATAATACTTGTTTTGTGTACGTAATTCATGCCGGTACCCCTTATTTTCCAGCCGGTACGCATGTTATTTCAGCCGAATTTGCGTTATTACAGCAGTTACATATGAAGGCCTGATCGTGCTCTACCAACACAGATAACAACACCGTTAAAGTACCCGCTAGTCACAAACTAATATATAGGGTGTAATGTATTACCACTATTAGTTTCTATCATTAGTTATAGAAGAGGAAGAAGAAGCAGAAGACAAATCTATAATGTACATCGGATGTGTGAATAACGAAAAAAAGACGTTAGTTCTGTAGCAATTACTTTAGACACCAATTCCGATCATTGAAGTTGTCAAAGGACAACGCTTTTCTTCTTGTAAGTCTACTAAATGAAGAATAAGTGAATTGTTGTTTAACATTTTAGCTGTAAAATTCCCCCTTCTGCCTTCTGCTAACAATTCTAGTTGCAGCTGGATAATGTTCATACATGCTATTGTGCTTAAATGACGAAAAGCAGCACCAGGTTTACTTATGAATCAAGATTAATCTGTTCTCAGACCGGCTTGAAAATAATACCATCTATATCGAAACGAATATTTCAGTCGTATTCTAAATGCAGCTCGTCTGATGTCTAATATCTAGATCGGTGGTTACCAATGATTGCGACTTCACCTTTCAAAAGTTTATAGCATCAGTGTCAATATAATACATACATGTATATCAATGTGGCTGATGCATAGCGAAAGCTTAAACGCTTTAACAGGTACAGTACGTGCGTAATTTATATAAAGCACAGTCTGGGTCAATGACATAAATCTATGTTACAGCGTCGTGGGCCCCACACATGTATAATGTTACTGTTATCATGACTTTCCCCGAAAAGTACACGTTACTCTCTTTGCTTGACTTTATCAGATCTAATGTACACCGTCATTCCAGTTGACATGTCTCAATGGTAACACTGCGAGATTTACAAGAACAAAGCGAAAACTATCTTTAATTCAATAAGGTCGGCAGGCAAAGCTACGGTGCGTGTGGGATCTTTGAGGTTACAAATAATAGGAATGCTTGATTTGTCAGAAAGCGGCTAGCCGTTTTTGAGAGTTGAGCGCGCATGTCACATAACATGCAAATCAAACAAACCTGCTGATTTCCCTCCAGCAGAAATGCACATGTCACCGGATATCGGCGCTAGCGGCGCAAGTCGGCTAAACATTAGCCAGTCCGCTTGTATATAAAACGGTGTAGCCGCCGGAAGTATCTTAACCAGGGCACGCCAAACCTAGCCGGTTTCGGTAAATAAATCGTCACTATTTTCTGAATGGCTTTCCTTTACCTCTAGCGTTTCGGTTGTTGAGGACATCACCGATGGCAAATTTGATCTTTTCCAGAACTGGAACAAACAGACACTTCATGGCGTGCGGGGTCATCCGCAACATTCCTTCAGACGACCACGTGATGTCTTTGTTGCCATACCGCTTGACCACGTGATCGATGTGACCTCCCTGATAGGACAAAAAGTGTGGATTTCGTTATACAATTTACATGAGATTTACACGACAGCAATTAATTCATTCATTATGTGGAGAATCTGAAATCGTATTTGTAAAAAATCACAACTTCTTGTTACCATATTAATGTGAATACGGCACATATTGTACTTAATATTATTTATTTCTTATTTCAATTTAACATACTTTTAAAACACTATTTTTATAGACTTTATTTTGGCCACGTTGGAGTTCATTTAAAGCCAATATGTCTACTAGTCACCTGGTAATACGACAACCCTTAATAACGTTTAACACACAAGCAACAACCATAACCATATTATAGCCCTCAATGGTGATAACCGTCCGCATTGCAGATGTGTGACGCTTTAACTCGGAACGGTCGTTTTCCTATTTGGATGCGCCACAACTGGATACAATAATGATAGTTGATCACAGCAGACATTTACGAGTAGGGGGAGTCTCGATTGGGATCAAGGACTCTTGCCTTTATTGCTGCCATTGGAATCAGAGATAGCGGTGGGCAATTGGAGGATATCGGTCAACGAGGCAGGCACCACGCAGTCGTCATAGGTAGAATTAGTGGGAGAGACGTGTCGAGAGGTATGAGAGAGAGATAGTGAGAGAGACGTGTCGAGAGGTAGGAAGGAGAGATAGCGAGAGAGAGAGAGAGAGGGAGAGGGAGGTAGAGAGGTAGAGAGGTAGGGAGCTTGAGAGGGAGAGGGGAGGGACGGGAAACAGATATTTGGAGAGAAGAGATATATTTATTGAGAGGGGGAGAGAGGGGGGAATGGAAAGGGGAGACACAGAGAGAGAATGAGAGAGAGAGAAGATAGATATATATATATAGAGAGAGACAGACAGACAGAGAGACAGACAGAGAGACAGACAGACAGAGGACGAGAGACAGACAGACAGAGGACGAGAGACAGACAGACAGAGGACGAGAGATTGAGAGGGACAGGGAGGGGAAGGGAAACAGATATTTGGATATATATTGAGGGGGAGAGAGAGGGTGAATGGAAAGAGAGACAGACAGACAATGGGATAGATTGAGAGAGAGGGGGTTATAGACAGAGAGAGGGAAGAGCGAGAGAGAGAGACAAGAGAGAGTGATACTATGCATAGATTAGTTGATAAAGACAAACAGAGATAGATGAAGATAGACAGAGATAGAGATAGATGGAGATAGAAGGAGATAGATTCATTAAGTGTGGCTACGACGACGTGATCAATTGACTGCACTCACGGTCAGTATGGAAAGGGTCTGTCCTAACCTCTCGAGGTAGGCTACTAGTATATAAGTGTCCCTTCATTTCCTGACTGTAATACTGATCCTTATACCACGCACGTCGTTGGGAAAAAAAACAATTGCGTTTTTTGGTCGCTCATTTAACGCACGTTATATAACAGATCGGCCATTGAAGAATATTTATGATTGCCATATTAACGAACATTCCAACCAAACCTGTCGTTCACTTAATATATACTTTTAACAGAACTTCCACGGAGAATGCTTAATAAAACATTGCAATATCAACGAAACTTCCAAACGTTGTACACAATTTATGTTAAAATGGACATGTATTTTTATATCTTTATTTGGTAGACAATATCGTTAGCTTAATGCAACATAATAACTATCTGAACCTATACGACATACAGACGTAAATGTATATATGACATAATGCGTTTAACCCTCTCCATGCTGGATTAGGCAGATCCCTGTTCTGTGTGGCATATCCGGTTTCTTCTCAGCTATCCTATTTACCGGTAATACGAGTTTTAAATGAATTTCGATTAACACCAACTGAGTTTTCAGTCATTTATGAAAGACATTAAAGATGGTCAAGAGAAGTGTATGATAAGCATATTGATTAGAACTCTGATAATTAGGCTGTATGGTTGGGCTGGACGTGACTGTGAATATGGCAGTGGTGTTTGTACCGAACTAATCATAACTTCCAAGACAGTCTGTTTTGATGACATTAAGGCAAAACATTACATGGAGAAGATTAAGGAAAGATAAAGACCAGTGCAACCAGAAGAGAATAAGGCTGGGTAAAGGAACTACGAAAGCCCATGCAACCTATCCCCGAGATTACGAAACATTTTGGGTACAATTCCATGATCAAGGTCAAATTTTATACGAGTATTTGCGAACAAAACATTGAGCATGAAATCGTACTCAGAAAAGTTTCGTAATCTCGTGGCCAGGACATAACATGGGACGATTCGAGGAAATAGTACGACCAACGTAACCATGACATTATATATGGCCAGAGTATAGGAATGACCAATGCCAGCATAGATCAAGTAGAAGAGATATGCGGAACAATGTAACACAGAAGAGAACGTGGACTGATGCTGGGAAAAATGAAGACAATGTAACAAAGAACTAGAACATGGACTGATTCCAGGAAAAAATGAAGACCAATGTAATACAGAACAGAATATGGACCGAGTAGAGGAACGATAAAGACCAACGCAGCCAGAACATAGACGTGTAAATGGACTGTACAGATCAATGCAACCATACTAGAACATGGACTGGTTCGAAGAAATATAAAGATGAATACAACCAGAACAGAACGTAGACCGAATATAGGAACTATATGGACCTATGAACAGAACAGAACACGGAGTGATTCGAGGAAATATGAAAATCAATGTAACACAGAACAGAAATTGGACCGAGTAAAGGAACTATAAAGACCAACGCAGCCAGAACAGAACATGGACCGTGTACATGGACTGCATAGATCAACACAGCCAGAACAGAACATGGACTGTGTACATGGACTGCACAGACCAACGCAGCCAGAACAGAACATGGACCGACTATAGGAACTACAAAGACATGCACTTTAACCCCAGTCAAACTTTAGCACAAGGATCCACAATGCGGCAATCCATTGTCATCCCTGGTTAAAGCATCACACATGTGCAATGTGGACTGTTATCACCATTTGATGGCTATAATCTGGTTATGGTTGTTGCTTGTGTACCTTCAATGAACCGTAAAGAACCTTAAAGAACATTGACCACCCTTGATGGTTCTAGGTATCGTTTCTCGAAGCTCTCGTATCCACTATGAGACAATAGCGCTCTCGTAATTGCAGGATCCCCGTGTATCGCCCCAATAGTCTTTATGGCCTCGTAGTAGATAAGAGAGCTTCGGGATCGTCACGACTGTTTTGAAGTAAAAACAGTGGTGGCGAGCCGCGGTGTGACTGGGTTTTTGGCGTAGTTTGCAGTGCATACCTTCTGTTTCTTGAAGTAGTCAATGAAGGTGAAGGGCAGGGCGATATTGAGGGAGCTGCTCTTGAAGGGACTGGCGGACCGCTTCCTGGATTCGAAGTTGATCATCAAGTTGACCCAGCCAACAGGGTACTTAGTTTTGTAGTGGGCGATGAACTCGTGTCCGAAAATATCGCACAGTATGTTGATGAACTCGTCATCGACAGCTGGAACAGAAATCACAGTTTCGAAATAAGTTATAGCTTTCCTACGAAATCTTCTTAATGAGCTAATTTACGGCGATATTGAAATTTGGTGGGAGTTTCTTTAACATTGCAACAATGGTTTCACCGAAAGTTTCTTTTGCATACCAACAATTATTTTACCGAAAGTTTCTTTTGCATACCAACAATTATTTTACCGAAAGTTTCTTTTGCATACCAACAATGGTTTCACCGAAAGTTTCTTTTGCATACCAACAATTATTTTACCGAAAGTTTATTTTGCATAGCAACAACTAAATTCCCAAAGAGTTTACGTCAATAGAGATTACTATTAAATTTTACCGCGCCATCATTCATTTCACCATCAATCTCCAATCATCATATTAATTTCGCGTTGTATATACATGTATACGAATTCGTGTTATATAGTTGAATCTTACGTCACGTTATCTCCTGAAAGCCATGCCCATGACCTACTTAGAGATCTTAAGTAATACTGGCCATGTGTTTCAGAGAATGAAGTCATGTATGTGTGTATGTTATCGTGTAGATGTGTTATTGTTTAATATGTTTTCAAAGGAATATTCTTTCATCTTTGTAAAGAATACAAAGGAGGGCATTTTAAATAACGTACTATCTTAAATCATTGTTCGTTATAATGCATAACAAGAATAAATCGTTTCAGTGGATGGATGAAAAGAAATAATATTCCTGATCTGGATTCCGCAAGCAATCATTATATTTGCATATTAACAGAATACCAGCATCTAAATTATCCATTAATGGGATGGTAGCCTTGAATCCTCCGTCGTAATACACATTAATTTTAGATTTAAAAGTAAATACGGATTCAGTTTATTGGTAGCATGTAGCTTTAAGAAGGGCATTATATTCTGGATAAATTGCACAATCTGGCTTATGTAGTTGAAAGTGGTAGTACGTCAACTTCAACCAACCTGTAGCCCCATATGGGCCCCCAGAGGCTTTGTACAGCTCCTTCAACTTGGTATGGTCTCCCAGTTCATGGACCGTTATATCTACAGTTCCACCGCCGCAGTCAACGACCATGTAGCGTGTCCCTGTGTAAGGGGAGAGAAACAGTCATAATATGATATATTTTTGATTAGTGACGAAAAAGACATAAATATGATATTTTTGAAAATTAATATTGAGTAAGCGTACATAAATAGGTCACGCCTGATTATCATTCGTAGTTAATCTTAAAGTGCAATTTGCTTTGATATTCTTGGAAAGGAAGTTACGTTAATATACCCTATTCCTAAGGGGTACAGCAGGATGATAGTAGAATTCTACAAATGATGTGTTAATGGAATAGTTGTAAATTTTAACTTTGGCGTGATTCG
>JAUTBZ010134080.1:0-13685 GCA_032361785.1 Lepetodrilus galriftensis
ACGCGATCATGGTTTGACCCATCGATCTTCCGCACTCCGGGCGGGCGCTCAAAGCTTTACACCACGGAGTCGGTATGGTCTTATAGAGATGTTGATGTTCGTAATATTCATCAGATTATGAGATTTTGAAAGGAGTTAATGAATATGCATATATATGTTCAACAACTACATTGTAACTGCCAGTGTTTAATTATTGCTTAAATCAAGTGTTTTTACCGCAAAACAAATGCTAATTATTCTACATTGATGAGTTAATGAATAACAATTAGTGATACAGTGATGTACCAAGCTGGGCATAGAATACCTTGGTGTAAATACTTGATTTTAGTGGTGCTTTGACGTTATGGCAATGTTGAGATGCGGACGTAAAATAATCAGTGACCATGACATTAACATGTACTGTACGCTTTAATAGTCTCGAGGTTAAACCGTATTGTTAATATATACATGTATACATTAGTATTACAACAACAATCAATCTGGCTTTTACGAATACCGCTCATATAAAATTCAATATCTGCATGTTATGCCCGTCAATACATCAATGTAGGATCATTAGTAGCATTTGTTTTGCGGTAAAATGACTTGATGTAAACAAGGACAGTTAAAATGTATACACAACTATTTTAACATGCATATACGTAACTCGTATATTTTATGAGAGAACACGCCAACTGTTTGTATACACGATGAACAGTAACGAAATACCAATCTTATACGTCATGGTCTCCCGAAATTCCAGCCAGAAATTTGTATTTTCCTTAATTGGTGTTTAGAGCCGCTTTCAAGATGTTTTCCCATATCACAACCTGTCAATTAGGGCAGCAGGAAACCCCAACATCCATAGCAATGAATGTCGCAGTAAACCTGCGAGCACCGACTGGTAGTGGTACTGACAGACCAAGGATGCAATCATGATCATGATCGTGTCGGAAAAGTAACGTTCGCGAACACAGATGGCGGGCTCCCGTGACAGGAGTTGGACCCGGGGCCTTTGGCTCCGAAGTCCAAAAGTTCTACTATTACACAATATAATACAAATACTTACGTATAAGTCGTTTCTGACGCTTGGAACATTCATTTTAGGCGACCACTGAGGCGAGGGGTTGGTGTGGGATGAACTCCTAGGCTCACGGCTCTCCAGGTAGTCTGACGGTAACGCTGTCATCGACACCATGCTGCCAACGTGCTTCAGGACTTCAGAACGACGGTATCGGCGACGTCGCCACATGACGCACAAGACGGCGGTGACTATGATGCAGGCGGAGACGCCAACAACGCCAGCAGCGATGGTTACCTTGCAGGTGTTGTCGCAAGACTCGCCAACGCCAGCCCGCTGTTCCGCGACTGAATTAATAGCGTGAAAGAAAATGTATAAATTATAATAATAATAATGCATATTTATAATGAGACTATTCCATTTTGTACACATGGATACATTTTTATTCCGGTCAATATATATGTGTGCACTCAATTCCTTCTCACCTCCCTGGGGAATATACAACCAAAACTGCCGTTCAAAGTACTACAAGGTTATCATTCACATGTCCGTCTCATCCTTCCGGGTACCCATTCTCTGATAGTTGAACAGGGGCATTTTCGAATTAAGCCACTTTGTTTTTATATCCCTACTAGTAAGTAAGGTTTCCAATGATAGTGTGCATGACACTAAGCACAACAGTTTGTGTGTGGGTGTTTGTATACAATACTTGAGATATATGTAAATCCCGTTCTTAAAAACAACCATAGCGCTACTATAGAGTTGTATCTCATTATCCGAGTATTGTTCCTATGAGTTATTCTCTTGTAGCCTACGATCAGCATATGTACCGTAGAACCGGATCCAGGAGACGATATGTATGACATAATACCCTACGTTATTACACCGTCATTACGGAGATATTGATGTACAATTCGCATATGCATATGCATATTGCCTTTACTATATTTCTATTTTACTACTAGAGTTCTAATTGAACTCGTTGTATTATTAAATAATATTGTCCGGAACTAATGCATACGCTGTGACACTGAATGGAACACCGGTGTCTCAGAACACCAGAGAGCCTATTCTCGAAACGTTCTTGAGAACAATTTAGAGCCATACCATAAAAATCGTTAAGAACTGTTCTTAGATTAAGATGTTCGTTAGAATGTTTCGGGAATAGTTCCACTGGAAAACACCTAGCTACTAATTGCGCCTTAGAATCGTGAACAAATCGAAAAAGAAAATCTAGAAGTATGTTCTA
This sequence comes from Lepetodrilus galriftensis, assembly GCA_032361785.1. Lineage (NCBI taxonomy): Eukaryota > Metazoa > Mollusca > Gastropoda > Lepetellida > Lepetodrilidae > Lepetodrilus > Lepetodrilus galriftensis. Next base: position 2,250 of record JAUTBZ010134080.1, read on the forward strand.
ATGACCAAATTATAAAATTTCGTTTCTGCCATGCGTTTGGTATTCTGGATAAGTGCACCCATTCAGTCTGAGAAGACTTCATTACTATTTGCATCTACGTCTAACATATACAGATGAGAGACCGTATACAAGATATTCATATCCGGTCCACGTACACCACAGGACGTACCGGCTCCGGCCACTCGAGTCTGTGTCTCCGTGCTGGTCGATGGGGTCAGGTGAGAGAGCATGGGGGGACCGTCCTCCATACAGCGGCACTGCGGCACGGGGCTGCCCTCACACCAGCACGGACCTTTAGCCATGCCAATGCCCCGGGCAGTCGCAGAATTCAAAGTTCGGGCGCCAATTATTTTCTCTGAAATGACAGGGAATCGTGATCTAAATAAATGTTGAATGAATGATGGCAGGAAGACATTGGTTGTTTTACTTTGAGATTGTAAATGAAATGCTACCATGAAGAGAGCAATAATAGCTTTATGAGTCAACATTGTTGGCTTAGGTGTATTTTGTAGAACATACCAATTGCATTGTTCAATATGTAAATGATTCAATATACTATCTTCCTGTAGGATTCTTGACAGATATACAATAATAGTTGAGTTCTTGTTGCAGTGTTGACTATAGCACGACAGGGTCTGAATGCCTGCATTATTGTTAATAGCTGCAGGGTGGTGTATGTTTGTCTGAATAGTGTATCCCAGTAGGATTTCAAATTATGTACCAACACTATAGTGTAAACGTCTGAGACTATGCTTAGCTTCTAAACGCATTGGACTCATAAATATAACCATCATGCAGATGCTATCAGAATTTATTGGTGAAAAATCTCGATTGTGAATAATGCAATATTTATTCAAATCCAAAACTTTACGATCAACAGTAACGTCAGGAGACTGATCCTATAGCTACGCGTTAGATTTAACAACACGTGTATTCCCCTGTTCATATTAATTATGATTGGACCAATACTGTGCTGTGTTCACTGATGATCTTCACTTTATTACTGGGGGTGATCAACCATGAACTAGGAAGACAATATCATTATTTCTATTATCTAATTGGATCCTTCGAAGTGGGTTTATGAGGAGGTTGGTGACGGTTGATCAGGCTGTGGCCGAGGGTCTGGGCTGTAGGCAGGGGTTATAGGAGTCAAACACTGATAACGTCATGCCTCTCATCATGAAATGCGACTTGTAATTCGAGAGGAAAGTCAACACAGAGCAGAACTACATTATACTTGACAAGGCAGATAAACTGTTTAGATGTGCATATTCGAGAAAATAAATTCTACACACGAACTGTGAGCACAGACAAAAACAGATTGTTAAAAATTATCACACCAAAAACAATATTAGTGTCTTCGTATGAGACATTTTGGTTGTTTTATCATTTGTTTTTATATTTTTTATCATTTTCAACATTCATTTTGATCCAGATTGCTGTGATAATTGCCTGGTATCAATTATCTTGTAAATGTACTTCACTGATAAACATTCCAATGAAATAAACCACAACATACCGAATAAATTATGAACGATGAATAGAATTTGAAATTTCTAACTTTGGTTATCAAGCACTCTCGAAATGATATATTATAAAGGTTGGAGTGTTTAGCCTCCCCCACCCTACTCCGTGTGTGGACGTGTGGGACGTCACCGTACCAGTGGTGCAGTCCTGTGGGCAGAGGTACGGTTCCAGCAGCTCCAGCTCGTCACAGACTCTGTTAGGACACGTGGTCCAGCTTGTGGTGCACGTCTCGTACTTGTCGCTCATCTTCCTGGTCCCCGGAAGCCAGGCACACTTCCGGTCCTCGGTGCCGAGGCCGCAGCCGTTCGAGCAGGCGGTGCTGTTCATAAACCTAGAGCAACCCTCGTCTGTAACAAACGAAAGAACATTATAACATCAGAATGAAATTGTAACTTCAAATACGATTGAAATACTTGCATATCACCTCTTACCTATTAATAATGCTTGCCATACGGCATCAATATTGAGAAAGCATTTAAGTAGTCAAATGATATATTGAAGATGTCAATTACTAAATTATTATTTTAAAATAATAATAATTTAAAAAAAGGAAAATATTGACAATACGCACTTGCTTGCATTCAGGTTGAAACCTTTTAGGAATAAAGCATGCATAAATGGCCAGCTCTTATGAGCGTTCTTCATTGGCTTTGAAGACTTACCACAAGGGATGCTATTGGCAGCACGGTTCCCTATCAGAAGAACCCGTAGCCTCCTGTGTACAACCGTCTCGTCCACCAGCAGGTCCAGTTCAAAGGTCAGTGTCTTGTCCTGAATCTTGCCTAGAGCATCCGTGTCTTTCACGTACACAATACCTGCCAGACAGAGACACAATACCTGCCAGACAGAGACACAATACCTGCCAGACAGAGACACAATACCTGCCAGACAGAGACACAATACCGTGCGTTCAAAGACTTATAAGCGGCTTACCAAACTAGCCATCGTCTCAAGAGTATGCATGTATAGCTGGTTAAGAGTCTAATTAATTAACATAAGAAATATGTCATTGACAACTGCCTAATACCCGAGTGAATACCTCTTGTAGGGGTGATCTCCAGGGGAGAGGCCGTCAAGGACGAGTGAAGCCTGTAACTGGTGATGCTCATGTTCTTCAGACTGGCATGATCAGACAGGGTGAGCAGCTGTAAGTGTACAGACAGCTGTGAGTGTGACAATAATTAATGAAGGCAAAATGTTGAACATGTCCTGCACGTTATGTGCTGGGTGACATACTATTAGTACGGTTCCAGAATCTCCGCCTCATCGCAGACTAGCTCGCGTGTTAGCTTTCCTTTCAGATTCAGAGTTCAAAAGTTCATCAACCCATTGACAATATTCTACTATGAAGAAACTTACATTATCAGAGAATCAGGAATCACAGTCCTACCGGTAAAGTATGATTCAGCTAGGGTTGTCAATATTATAAGTTAATCTTAACGTATGTGTCATGGTATACACGTGAGATTTTATTCCGAATTTAACAAAGAAATATAACGTTACCCTGAAGTATTTCGTAGATCTCCGACTGAGGGTAACATTGATGTCCGGTGGCTGTCCGTTGAAGTGGAGTCGAATGGTGGCCTAGAACACGGACAAGATTCACATTGATCAAACCATTTCGGCGTTTATCACGAATTGTAAATACCTTTGTCATTCCCACACATCTGACTATTTGACGGTTGTCAGTGTCTGAGACGACTTATAGCAGGATGTAAATCAAGTAATCACACTGACCGTATCTGATTGCACTGAGGTCCTCCTCGTATCTGGACGGAAGTCCTTGTTTATTATAAGTATGTCTACCGTTGACGGCTCTCTGTTGTCTCTCAGCTTGTACGTGATTCCTGCAAGAGTTAACGTGTTAACAGCACTCTTCCTCTATTAACCCTATCCATGCTGAAGCCCTAAAGAACTGTGTATGTCTCTAATCCTGCATTGAGAGGGTTAAGCAAGTGTAACTTCAAATATATACGAAATACTATTACTAGGAGTGAAGAATTTCAAATAGTGTATACAAAACATTAAGCATGGCATGTCTAGTGTCTACATAACCTATGCAATACTAGACAGATAGTACTACTGTTGACAACAATTCGACCAATATCTCTCAGTCTGTTTCAGTTCCGAGTGATGATAGCTATCAATTAGCACTGCCACACTATAGTATTTATAGACGCATTATCGTAGGAATTGAAAGCAATTGCGGACTAAATTGGATAGGAATAGCTTTTTTTCCATGAGGAATTCCACGTAATACTGTGTTCAGTGACAACTGACGGGTATGCAGAAAGCAGATAAGTATAGCATGGCGAGCGGACTATCTAAGGTAGCAATATTACTAGGTATAACTGCGGTTCCTCTGGTCAGTCCGGCTGGGATAATGGTAAGGACGACTGGATCCACTAATCCATGAACATCGTGTAATATTGAGGTCTCGTACATTCCTTGACTGTCTATATCTTTGTCAAACAACATGGGCCCGATCTTCTGTAAATAAACGAAATAAAATATATGTTTGTGCATGTTTCCATTCATGTTAACAGTGCCTATGGTTGTACGGTATTGAATCAATCGAATATGGAGAGCGGTTACTGGGAAATTATTCGCTGGAAATGTCAAAGAATTGTTCAACTATACGATTGGAGGTTTACGGCCGAGTAATGGATTATTCGTTCTGACTTCGGTACACATGAACAGTGGTGCCTGACTTGGCAGGTCTTCGAGAACAGACACTATCAGCTACCGGTATGTACTTTTACGTCACAGGTATAGATACAACTATTCCACTTCATCAACGTACTATATAGATCTATAGCTAGTGGATTGCCGTATACGTTCGTGAAGATGCGAATATTTTCATTTCTGTTGTCCACCACTGATGTCATGATCATCTAAAGGAACATCAACAATTACACTCGCATGACTTTCCTGTTCTGCGAGGTCGGTCATAGACATACATCATGCAATCCGCTGTGTTACCACTGAGTTATGACGGCCTTAACGCGGTTACCAATGGTAGACTTTTGATCCTGATAAATCATGTTGCATCAGGGGGGTATTTTATATGTTATCCTTCGCCGTAGCTCAGAGCTTGAACGGATTGTTATCAGGCTACACAACGGACAGTGACGCTGAGAGCATTAAACCAGTGCGGCTATTGAAGCGGATTCCCTGTATAGTCTGGTATGCAGCATCCTTACAATATGAAAACGTCACCACTCGTCCGTGAATTACGGCCCATATGGGACACGTTGATTATACAGATAACGACGAGGAAGGAAGGGGCGGCAGGAACTCCTTACTGAGATCGCATGGACTGATTAGTCGGGAAAGCTCTATGCGACTGACGTCGACAGCATTCAGACAGGAGAATATCTATGGCATCTTTAATTGATTCCCTAAACACTCAAAATAAAGACTGTGCAACAGCCGATTGGTTATGGGTTCCAGAATTGCCAATAACGTATGCCGTTCTCCATATGCCATTGTATTTAGATCTTATGGGTCTATAAAATTACCCGCATTGTTATTGCCAATAGCAGTCGTACGAACAACTGTGTGCCAAGTTCGCAGTTGTCTTCAATATTGGACACCTATGGTAGGGCGGCATAGTTAAACACAAAATTCAAATTATGGGAAAAGCATGACATTTGGACAGAATGCAGAACCCACATTTAGGGAGGTTTTTTAATATTATTACTGAAATTATTACTTTTCGTAATATTGGTATTATTATTCGTAAACCAGCTCTGAACTTTTGCGTTTGAAGTTAGTATTTATGCCTCACTGTATGTGCATGTTCTTGCATATCGCTTGACTATCACTTATCATTTCTTACATAACATATATACTTAGCAACAATGGCACATCTAACATTATATCGAATATGTATATGTACTTGGTGTAAGTGACTGTTTATATAAAAGCGAGTATGAGCATTTCCAAAGAATGGCGTACAGATTATGTATAATACTGGATTATGGATTAAGTAGCAGATAAAGACAGACTACTTCTAAGTAGAATGCCATTTGTTGTCAATATAAATTATATGAAGCCTCGCCGTTCGTGCCATCTCCTCCATAGTGACACTCACGCCAGCCACGCAGCATACCGTCAATCTTCCGGACTCCGGGTAGAGTTTCCAACCTAAGTTGTTTTACAGCTTCCTATCACATGCATAATGTCCAGCGAACACCAACAGTGCGAGGACTATCGACTTACTTGATCGACTTCAGTGATATTGAATTCCATGAGTTGTGTATCTCCGTATCGTCGCTGGAAGAGAGGAGGATTGTCGTTCACATCTAGAACCGTGATTGTCACAATGGTAGTCACAATGGTTGTCACAATGGTTGTCACAGTGGTCGGTATGGTATTTGGCACAGTGGTAGTAGCAGTGGTTGGCATCGTGTAATGTTGGCGACGTGGGGCTGTCACTGTACACGTTACGTTTACTTCAATTTGAGAAATGTTTTCCCTGTCCAGTGCTGAGAGTAGCACTAGCTCTGATGTCGAATCCTTAACCTCTAGTAAATCTGTATAATACAATTCATAATGCATTAATGTATACATACTACTACTACTACTATTATGACTACTACGACTACTACGACTACTACTATTAATTCTACTAACAATAATAATAATTAATAATAATAATAATAATATTGACACATAACACGCTAAACTCCACATGGATACGGTACGCTCAAAGCGCTTACAAATGAGAAAGGTATACACTTAAAGCTTGGATATCGGCGGAAAATAGCAGTTTTAACTTGAACTTTTGAAGACAGGAAGTGGTGATGAAGTCTGATTTCAAGAGGAAGAGAGTTCCAGTGGGAAGCGGCACAGAAAGTGTAAGTTCTACAGCCAAATGAGTTTGTTTTCAACGATGGAACTGTTAGCTGATGTTGATGCATATCGGTAATATACCAGTACATAATGGAAAGACCGGTAGCTTATAGGCTAAAAGAACTACTGACAGATAATAATAATAATAATAATAATAGGCCACTTATAATGCGCCAAATCCACCCCCTAAGGTATGCTCTAAAAGCGCCACATTATTATCCCCGGTCAATGGATCAGTGTGCACTCAGTGTTCCTTCTCAACTCCCTGGGGAGAGAGAGCTGTATATATGTTGGATATCCAGTGTATACATAACGCTGTACCTACTCATGGTTGCATATGCATTTTGATTAGTATATACATATAGGAAATGTAAAATAATTATTTAGTATACATTGCATATAATGCTTTACATGTAGCATTATCGAGTACTGTTATATATAGATTAGTATATTGTTTATATCGTTGACTTTACGATCGGACATTTAGCTCAAACAAATGAAACGTGCAGAGAGACAAAATATTGTTATGACATGATCATTTATAATTGTGTTCAGATACATGTGACCGTTCGCAAGATATAATCTAAACTACTGCATCGTGATTTGTACAACCAAAATGTTCTTGTTTACAAAATGTCTGAGTAATATTTTTTCTGCGACTGTGAGAGCGACGGAATCAATGAAGGAGTTTTAATATAACCGTCCGTGGTTTTCGCCATCGGCACGACCCGTTGATGGAGAACAATAGATCAATGCTCGTGGTTCAGAAACGAAACGAAATAAATTCTTAGCTGTAAATTGCGCCTGTAACCTGGAAGTACAAATAAGAGGATCACATTGAGACCGAGGTACAGGAGAGTGGCTTGTCAACAGTGTACACGGATTACAGAGCGCTGGGTCTGATTTGGCAGGCCTTCGAGAACAGAAGTACTGGAGGCAATTGCATTAGAAGGCCAGAGATCATTTAATAAGACCTTTAGGGGCCAGATGTCAACATATTCCAGCATTGTGGCAACAGATAAATCAAAATGACCAATTCTAGTGTTTAGTGATCTCATGGAAATGCCCCGACCAGTTTCTGGTAATATTATATTTGAATCCCCGCCACACGGTGCTAATTTGATACAATGTAGTGAGGGAAGAGTGCTGGTAATAACGGTGGATGCTCTTCACTCGGAGCGTTGTATGAATATCAGCTGGTAGTAATTGAATCTTCCAGCCCAATGCTGTCTCGACCCCCTCGAACAAGCCGAATTAGTTCAAGACGTCATCGCAACTCGTGCTCTGCAAGTGTTATATCGTTATGTCGATTGTAGAGTACGAACATGATGAATGCTTTTGTTTCCCAGGGCTAGTTAAACAAGCTCTAATCTTGAGTGATAAACCTTCCTGAACATAATCCAGTGTTAGTGTGTTTACCTAAAACAATGGAACATATAGGGTGAACAATAATTAGTAATTTCAATAATATTGAAATACGTGTAAAGAAAGTTCAATTATAGCAAAACCTAATTTCCGAATTTAGACTGGCTTCTTAGAGGTAGGGAAGCAACGTGACTTGATGTCTTGGAAAGGCAGGGACATCAAAGTTTAAGCCATATTGGTTGCTTGACTAAATATGTATACTACTCAAGATTTATCATCTATAATTATATAGTTTCTAAACAGAATGTCACTGTAATATGAATGATTGCAAACGCATATAAACAACGCATATAAAATAAAAGATAGGACAGTAACGTATCATCTATTTTGAAGGTGAGTTGGCGTTGGAGAATTGCCAACTGCAGGAACCAATATATACCGGAAAGACAGACCGACGGTCACATATGGCACTATCTAATCGTACGAAGTCATATCTGACGTTATTTACGATTAATTTCCCAAAGTATCACAAATCCATGAAATCAGGCCCACGGTACTGACGAGATTCGTACACACACAATGTATTGTATTCACATAGTGTAAAGCAATGCCACTACCTACCGCACTTTTACGAAACTTTAGGCGAGAAAGTGCTTACTTCAATTTATTTCTAATAATCTTTATATTTATAGATGTATTTCGGGTATAGTCATTAGTTGGGGAACAAAATACAATCGATGGGAATTTCATGTGCATTTATATCGAATAATATCTGTACTGTATACGGACGATTTGAAAACACCATGAATGACTTTCGGATCAGTGGGAATAACATACGTTTGTATAGGATTCCTTACACAATATGGGAAATCAATGCGCAAGGTTCGTCTAATCATTCGCCACATTCAGTTTTATTCCACGGATTTGATACACTCGTAAGTAGTGTCCATATATAGTACCACATTTTTATACTCTTTGTCAAAGACGTTTCGTAGCAATATTTTCGATTTTTAATGATGTTTTACATTTTTTGAAAGATAAGGACTAAGTATTGTACTGATCATGATTGTTTCAGACAGCTACGTGTATGTGAGTTAGCTATTAAAGTCATCGGTTGTAATATATTTTACTATTTTATTTAAATATTCTCAGATACATGTCAAATTACACTTCACTATTTCGTAATGGGTACAATTTTACATGCTGTGCTTGACGGCAATAAAACTATATTTCTCATCAGTATCTGTTTATGTCATCTATGGTCTGATCGATATGGCATGACTGGATGTGATTAGGTTAAATACCTCTGTGATGTATAAATCGCTGGCGATGTTACCCGATAGCAGTTTGTGGCGTACACACAGTGCGGACGATGATTAGGCGACGTGCACGACGCAGACAGTTGTTTCTTTTGTTCCCACAGGTGTGCCAGTGGCAGGAGGTCGAGACCAACTGGGTTCCACTTTCACGATGTCCTCAAGGTATCCTCATAACGTCCTCACACAGTCCTATCGGTCCTATATCACCCCTAACGATGACCGTTCACTTCTCATTCGTTTATATTGATATCTGAATATTGATATAATTCGGGTATATTGATATGTCTCATCCTTTGAATATTAGATAATGTATTTCTTAATTGATATGACTCATCCTTTATTAAGATAATGTATTTTGTATTGTTTTATAGTAAAAATTAAAACACCGATATACACAAAAATAAAACAGTTTACACTCATCTACTGATAAACGTACACTTTCACCCCTCCACTATATATCCTGGTATGGGCATAGACAATATGACATACACTGTTCGTGTAAGTGCCAATGAGTGTTATGTTATAGTCAGAAGGGATTAAGGTCGTTCGATCATCTCGTACAACCAACTAGTCGGTCCAATATGTATCGACTACCAAATCTCAGAAACTCCCGATTACTTTAGAATAGTGTATTTCAATGTGAAGCAGAATCATTTCCCTAAGATTCTCAGCAAGACATGCCTTCCAGTAATAGTAATTGTCATGCACAACTTTCGTAAAATGTAATTTGAAATGTTCAAAAACGCACCTGATTTGTCCACGCTGTAGACAACGGAAATGTTTTCATCCCTGTTGTATGGATCTCTCAACATTCCAAATGTAACAGGTGCTGTATTTTCCTCGATCATGTACACATGTGTTTCGTGGTTCCAGCACAATTGTTCTTGTCTGGTGGTATCCTCAGAATCCATATTTATTGTCCTTGGCTCGTGATTTCCATTCGTCTGGATTTGAACCCAGACAGAAGCGACTTCTTTCTGACCAATGCCATTCTCACACGATGCGTTTACGTTGAGATCCAAAATGGTATCTTCTGAAAAACAAAAGTAAATAATACAATTTTATTCATGGTCACTTCTTGCCAATATTGAGATTGTGTCATAGTTAGCAAACTATGGACCTAGATAGGGTTCAGTAATATATGTATACTGCCCATGGAGCTGAGAGATCAATTTAAGTCAGTACACTGAGCTGTTGGCTAATGATCAGGGGGCCTGGCCTATTCCAGAAAATCATGGCGGATGTTATGGGTAATTGTATTTCTTAACAAAAGCCAAATCACATGTACATCATAAGTCTGAGTATGTTAAGGATTGTTCGTGAGGCATACAAAGAAATGTTACAATCTCAAATCTATAGACTACCAATATAAATAGTGATCATGGCAATGAAGTCACGTGTATGTGAACTACAGAGAACTCTATAAACATGTTATTGTCTTAACCATGATCACATGCGTAGATAACCTCGGGGATGCTATATTAGCTCTGGAAGCAATTGTGAACGATATGTATGCGCAGGTACCATGACGGAATCGTTGAGAATAGAAGCAATTATTTGTTAACATGTCTGGGTAATAAGCATCTTTTATTTTCAAGAAAACGTAGTTTCTAAACGTTTTTGTAATTTAAAAGTAAGTTAGTAATCATTTTCCAAACCAAGATTTCTCAGGCGTTGAATGCCAATACGCTCCAGTAGAATCTACCTGTTTTTCTGAGCAGGGTTCGTGTATGGTGCACTGATGTTTAAAGGTCATGGATGAGAATAGTGGTCTTCATGTCTATCTTTCTTTGGATGAACACTATTCGTTACTGACTGATCGTTACTTACACTGTAGTCCTAACAGGGTGTAAGTAATACTATTTTAAATGATCAAATTTTGATCAGAATTGGAATACATATAATATATTTAAATCTACCATATGATGGTAATTAAGTCAGAATATGTTCGTGCCCCTAATGACTGGATCTATAACATACATCGTAATACAATAATCACTGAATTGTATTAAATTACACTATGTCTGTAACGTGTCTATATCAATATAGAGTTATCGATAGACTCCATGGAATTAAATATCGATACGCTAAGTGTGAAGTGATATCAATATGCTCTGTTTTTCTAAGTCTAATGTAGTACTAATGCTAGTGCCCCTTTGGGACTAGAATTACACGACCAAGAACATACGGGTGGGCTTTCGTTCGAGAAAGATGCGTTGCCAGTCGTTAATATGTATCCGTCATCTCGAGCCAATCCCATACACTACGCATGAGAAACATGGATACAATATACAATACTGTAAATCATGAAATTAACGCGAGCAGAATATTAATGCGAAAAATGCGACCGCCATATTGTCGCATTTAA
>JAUTBZ010134091.1:0-13682 GCA_032361785.1 Lepetodrilus galriftensis
ATGAAATTAGAAAATGGAGTTTTTTTGTTTTTCATTCCATGAAGTATTTACCGAGATAATCTACAAAATAGGGGGGGTCAATGCATTTCATGCCAAACTATAGACTTGTATTTCAATGTTCTTGAAGAAAGATTTACAAGATATCTACTGTACCTTACTATGTTTGAATTATGACCAAAAGATAATTATGTTATGTTGTACTGTAAAACACTTATGTGAGTGAATATATATATATTTTTTTTAAATATAGTCTATATTTAAAAATAAATTCAATGCGCATAATTGGATTTCCTGCGAAACAAGTCAATTCTAGCATTTGCGCGTAATTTGCGTCCGTGAAATATAAGTACTTTACAGTATTCAAGAGACTCTGAAGCCATGTATAAGTAAGTAAGTTACCACCTCAAAGGCCAACCTTTTAACCTCCTTATCCCCAACACAAACTGACTTGTTGATTTCGGAATCAGAGGGATTATCCAATCACAGGTGAATGTAGATAAGTTTAACACCAAAAACAGGTATGTTGTTGATCCAGCAGATATAGGTCTTGTGACTATAATTGACTTATTATGCACTAATGTTTGCCGTGGCAAATACGATAATTGTCTCCCTTTGGTCTGGTCTCCCGATGGTGCCATGTGTGTGTGTGATAAACTACTAGATTAAGCTATAGACTCACTGTACTGTAATTCTGTATATAAAATTGCTTGATGAAGCATGGAAAATCATATGTAATCGAACCGTTGTTGCAAGTGAAAAGTCGAACATGCATTGTTAATGTGTGTTATAATGTACATGAGTGTGTGTGTGTGTGTGTGTGTGTGTGTGTGTGTGTGTGTGTGTGTGTGTCTGTGTGTGTGTATGTGTGTGGTACTGTGTGTATGTGCGTGTGTGTGTGTGTGTGTGTGTGTGTGTGCATGTGTGTACATCTATATGCGTGTGTCTATATGTGTGTTTTGGGCATCAGAAAGACAACATTCAAAAAATATAAAATATAAAATTATTTTATTAAAATAAAAGTGTTTCTAAATATATGCTGAGAAGAATATCTATTCCCTGTGGTAATAATATGCCACCTACATATGACAGGACCACTGCCAATCCTGGGATAATGTGGTACCCCCAATGGCCATCTTATATGACACAGCAACAAACACATCAATTACTGCATGTGTTTTTCTGTGGAAGAATAATAATGTTAATGCTGAACGTTCTCTGCTGCCGACTTACAATTCTCTCCGACCTCCGACCTCCGACCTTCCGATACAACCTTTGTTTGTCCTGACAAATTAGCTATCTGACTTCACATCTTCACATTACACTTCACCTCTGAATTGGTGGGGGGAATGTATATTCCCTTCAGAAGGTGAAATATATCCCAGTTCTTCAATTACAATAAATGAAATTCAATCCTGCAAATCAATTACAAAGATTCCCTATTGTCAACAGAATTTAACCTGTGAACGTGTGTAAGACGGATATTGTCACGTCTTCGCACCCATCTGACAACAAATACATTCCGGCTACAATGGTTCAGCTAGACTATTAGAATGTTGACACTGTATGCACAGATTGAATGCAGAGATTGAATGCAGAGAATGTAGAGTGTAAGACTATAGGCAATGACTTCATGCAGTGTGCACGCATATAGTCTCTAGACCCAAGACTGACACAGAGAATGCAGGCGAAAACTGTAGGCAATGACTTTATGCAGAGACCTAGAGCTGACATTTTACGTATAGACCTAGACCTGACACTAAGGGCGTATTCGTTTCAAACACACGATCAACCATAGGGTGATGAAATTAGCCAATGACCAAATTACACTCATGATGATACGAGTACCCTCATTGGATAATTTCATCACGCGGCCGTCAACATAGGATAAGTCCAGTGTTGAATCGAATACGCTCTAAGACACCAAGGGAGGTAACCACATATGCAGACTTTGCATCCAAAATATTTACCTTCACATCAAATTCAACCCCAGCTAGGTTGGTAATCAAGTGATCTATCCAGTGTGCTAGCTATATCTGACAGCCCTATGTGTGATATTATATGAAATGAATTACCTGTCATTCAGTTTATCATATGATATTTGTAGATAATTAAAATAATTTAGCTTTTTCAAACTTTTTTCATAAGTATTATTATAAAGAAAAGTACATGGGCCTATTTATAATCAGATCCCCTAGGGATGTGTGTTTTGGGTGTGTGTGGGCCTATTTATAATATATGAAATGAATTACCTGCCATTCAATTTATCATATGATATTTGCAGATAATCTTTTTTAAATAGCTTTTTCAGATTTTTTCGTAAGAGTGCTCCCTCGATATAACACTGAAGTTGGGGTCCATGACATGCCACCCGCGTTATAATACCCGCGTTATATCAACAAATATAATTAAAGAAAAAAAAAATGTATTAAAAAAAATGTATTAAAAAAAATGCAGTTTTATCCGAACCCGCGGTGCATCGAAGGGCGTTATATCAAGGGAGCACTGTAATACAAATCCTATGAAAGTTTCTGATGCCAATTGCCAATGGGGTCCTCCTACCCAAACTGTGTCACTGTAACCCTCTCCCTGCTGGATTGCTTTATGGCATCTCTGGTTGCCTCCAGCATGGAGAGGGTTAAACAGATGGTGTCCATTCGTGAAATAGATAACAAACTTGTACAATATCAGTAGTATTCACATTTATTGGAGTCCAACGACTGCTTCTCCAATAAATAGCATCCATGGTATGATCTATGTACACAAAGCATTCCTTACAAAAACAACGGACAGTTCATTTGGTAACACATCCACCATAAATAGTTTTGGTATGACAATGAAAATTACAAATATATACAGCAAATGTACAGTATATATAGTTGTGAATTCCAGGTTATAACAACTGCTGCTGTTGACAAGCAGTATATTGAAAATATTATTGTGTATCCAAATCCGAACAATTAATGTATACTGGTGTTTCTTAACAGTTATTGACAAACATATCGATAACAAATATGTATTTTCTGTCGCCCGACCATGTCATCTCGTTATCATTGTCTTAACGTTAGATCTGACCGGCTGGCTAAAATGATCACAGAAAAATCTGTAAACCAAGCAATCTAATAACAATGGTCTTAGTAACAATTAAACAAAACGCATTTTTTTCTAATTAATTTATTTTAATTTAAATATGAAATCAATTTTGAGGCAATTAATTTCAAAAGCATTTCCTCCGTTCTTCTCCATACAGTGTCACCTCCAGGTGCCCGTTGCACGACGCTCTTGTAGGCTACAACTATTGTAACGTCAACGCATTCTATTGTGGCGGGAGCCCAGTTACAACTATTGTAGCGCTACAAGAGCGTCGAGCAACGGGCTCCAGATGTGTACGTACTCGTAAGACAATATTGGTCACTGGGTAGTACGCGAGTTATTGTTTTACGTCATAGCAGGATTCTTTCATTCATACGCGACAATTCACTGGGTAGAAACATGACATTTAGACTAGATCTCTCTTTGGCTTCATTCAGGTATTCAAGCAACTGACATTCCTAACCATTGACACCAACAATGGCAGCAACATTTAGATTATTCAAAGACATACACTCGCAGCTATCGTGTTTTGGAGTGAATATGGAGTTTAACGTCGCTGCGGGATTGGTGTTTACAAATTAAACATTTTCAATTTGGGCCGGACATATCTTCAATTGGCTTGGGCCATGCTACAGTACTTTCACCTCCTTCCTATTGGATACAACTCCATAGACCAGAGATTTGATTGGTTCAGGCCATAACAGACGATTAAGAGCATTTCATGAATCGATATGGAATCCGTGCTGTGGACAAATGCTTTAAACATCCAAATCATTTAATATTTCAACCACAGAAACATAGGTACACTTGTTTAATCACTAGTTGCAACTGAACGCAATCTGGACACTAGAGTTATTTCCCCTTTGCTCCAATGTCTCTGTGGTCTAGATTCTAAGATAGAACATCAGGTTTCCATCTTGCCCAATTCGCTTGTGGTGCAATGTACAGAGTAATGCAGACATATAGAGCTTATACGATTCAATTTTGACCAACCCTAGGGCGACGGTTGAGTGATGAAATTAGCCAATGACCAAACTCTTGTGATGATACGAATACCCTCATGCTGCGACCGTCACCCTAGGGTTGGTCGTGTGATTGAAACAAATACGCTCATAAACATTCGAAAACCTCTTGCCCAATTTGAGATCCATAGTTTACAGAAACAGGGGTTTTGAATATCAAATATGCTCTCAAATTTTACAAAAGGTATGTATATAATTCCAGTACCATATACATGTATTGTAATAGACAATCTTATTTGACCAGAAATGCTGTAGAATATTATTTCTTGAATGTACCATTCAACAGCATTTTGATTGGTGGAAGAATCTGTCACTTCTGGCAAGTTGGAATCCTTTCATCCAGGAAACTGTAGCAAAGAGGAGATAACTCAGTGTACCAAATGCATTGAAATGAGACAATAATAACCACCGTCTCTTTCCTATACAATAACATTGCACAATGAATGATACATGAATTGTACAATTAACAAACATATTTACAGTCTGGCGGTGTGATACCTGTTATATACACGAGAGAACATATATAAAATATACAGTCTTTGGTCTACATTTGTATAATAGATACAGACTGGAACAAGGGTTTTCATGAACAAACCAAGGAATAGAATTTCATCACAGGGATTCAATATTTTAGAATTCTTGATCGACATCTATGGACCGATATTTGTCTACATATTCTATAAGTGTGTAAATTTAATATGTTTTTTTTTGTTGTTGTTGAAAACATATCTGTTGGAGAGTTTATTCCACTATTGATTTCTACTTTTGGTATATTTCATCATGAGTGATTCCTACTTTTGGTATATTTCATCATGAGTGATTCCTACTTTTGGTATATTTCATCATGTGCACGAATACTGCAATAATGAGTGATTTTTATGTAATAGTAATTATTTCGAATTTTTGAACAGACAATATCATTAGATTTCATTCTATCAATGAATTTGTGCCTTAAAACAGACCTGTTTCCAAACAGAGCTATTCAGTTTAAAAGAAATATTGATCTATAAGAATGAGAAAATCACAAAGTATATTTAAACAAATAAATACTTCCTCCAACTTTCAGATCCTTACACAAGACAAACTGGACAAAATGGTCAACAATTAAAATCAATATTTGAAGATACAAATATAAACAGATTTTAGTTAAACACCATAATTTGAATTTACTATTTAGCTTGTGAGTACTTTACATGTTTATTTAAATAGACAACACTCCTTTAAAAGATTTGTAAAAAATATCTTGTTTAATCTTCATGCTGAAGGCAACCAGAGACACCCTAAAGGGCTGTACCCGTGCTTAACCTTCTCACTGCTGAATAAAAATCAAAGTGTTCTATTTCTGCATGTGCTTGGGCAACTTAAGTCGCCTTCAGCAGGGAGAGGGTGAAAGGCTCAATACCAGCGACATTGTGAACTTGGGTGGGGGGATGTGTCTGGATGAGCCATGTCAAATTTCTGCAACACATGTGACCTGATAACACCGGTGACATCTAGGTGGTGTTCCATTGACAGTCTTGGACGCACATTCTGGACAGAGGGCTGCTATATTCTAGCTGTTCTGTCTGTACTTTCTGTCAACACATGCGCAGTTACACTGTGCGGTATTGATCCTTGGTAACTGCGCATGTCTTAGACAGGAAGTACAGACAGAACAGCTAGAAAGGATCAACCCGCTGTCCAGAATGTGCTTCCAAGACTGTCAATGGAACACCACCATAGTGATATCTAATCACTCCTGAAGTAATCTCATGCAAAATAAATGGCTGGATGAACATTAGTTCGTAATCTTTGGAATTGTCTCTTTTTAACATCGCCCGTTGGTGTTAGTTCATGATGTCGGACAAGTTGAAATCGTCCAGATAGTTCTGGGCGGGCTGAGACATGGGCATCTGTGACTGCATGGGCTGCTGCTGCTGCTGCCCCACGGGTGTCCCTATCACCCCAGGCTGAGCAGGTTGGGGGGCAGCCCCCCGCATGTTCTGCTGCTGTTGTTGCTGTTGCTGGAGAAGGAGTTGCTGTTGCCGCAATTGTTGCTGTTGCTGAGGTGTTTGAGAGGCTTGAGGATTCTAAGGAAAGAAAAGAAGTAGTAAAAGATGACCTAAAATAAATACTATGCATGGACAAGACAATAATTTAACTTGGAAATAAACAATAGTTACATATTATATTTTAGTCATACCACTTTGAGTTATGTCCCCTTGAATTGGTACAATGAAGCAAATAAATATACACCCATATTCAGGTTGTCTATAGAGGGGTAGCAGTGGAATTGTGTCTATCATACAGCGGTGGCAAGGTTTTTGGGAGTACAAACATGATTTTATGTATGTCAAGTGAATGCACTTTGCATTTGTAGCTAAGAACTACTCCAAAATGACAATAAATATCTGTGGTATTATGCCTTTAAAAGTACACTACCCACCTGTTGGTTAAGCAGCAGATGGTGTAACTGTTGCTGCTGCTGCTGGTTTGCTTGCTGCATTTGCAACCTTTGTTGTTGCTGTTGTTGATGTTGCATCTGCAATTGTTGTCTTGCTGCTAAAACATGAGTAAAACTATGTTAACAAGTATCCAACTCAGTGTTATACCTCATCAATAGAATAAAATAGTATACTAATAAACAAAATACCCCCCCATCCCACACACAAAATCAATGCCATGGTTTATATAAAACAATCAGATACTTTCCATTATTTTTATTGGCATATGACACAATGTATGTATTTCATGAGATAACTATTTGTCAAAATATTTGTAATAATATACACTATACCGGTAATTGCGACTATTTTTAATGACTTAATATGCGAGATACACAGTCAGTGGTGATGACGATGTAGATTTCGGATGTGCCCTGAAAATAGGTACAGTGCTCCCTCGATATAACGCTGAAGTTGGGGTCCATGACATGCCAGCCACGTTATAATACCCGCGTTATATCAACGAAAATAATTGGTGGAAAAAATAAGTTTTATTTATTTATTTTGTATTTAAATTGTATCCAAATCCATGGTGCATTGAAGGACGTTATATCGAGGGAGCACTGTATATTTATTTATAAAAAAAAGAAAAATATTTTAGTGATTTTGTGTGTACATTATGCTACTGGTCACTTACGATACAGGTTATGTTACTACTGTAAATGAATCTTGTTATTTAATTAAAATGTTCCCAATTAAAGTCAACATTCATCCAGTGTTCCAATGATAATTTAATAGCCATGATAATTGCAATGATTAAGCTGCCAATTAAGCGAATTAAAAAAAAATCATTATGTACAATTATTATTATTAATATGTGTGATGAGTTTCAACTGTGGCAGTAACAGTTATATATCCATGCAAAAAAAAAGAAGGAAAAATAAGAGAAAAGATATATATGCTTTCATGCAGAATATGAAAACATGACAATAGTATGAATAACACTACAACAATCTTTGAAGGATCAAACTATAAAAGTTTTTTCTATATTTCTATCATACTGTTGCTTAATTAATTAACTTTTGATCCAATAAATATATTGACTAAAATATAGATCTTCTAAATACACACCAATATAATTGAATATATATAAACATTATATTCATAAGTTTTAATATAATTAATTCCTTATGCTATGATTACAATATTTCGGGGCAAAATCACACTTACTTTGTGATATGCTTCAGAATGTTAATCATAGCCATATTTCATTATCTAAATAATTCTAATACAAGACATTCTTGTGCAATCTTGTAATAATGTCGTAACTGTGTGTACATCAAGGGAGGGAACTCTCACCAATCCTCATCCACATTGACAAAAATGAACACATCTGTAAAACCCGTCACCAAAACATTGTCACCAGGCTAATTAAAAAAAATAGCTCCTCATTCCCAAATGAATAGCATCAACAATTTATACTACTAATTAAAAAGAAATAAGTACCCCGGTAATTAAAAAAACCCATACTGGTTAGGGACCTATTATCGTCTTGACCTATTATTTCCCCCACCCTGCTGTAGCGCTTCCGCGTTTCGATTTGGATTTCGGTATATTTTAAATAAACGTCACCTACTAATTACTAATAGATAATTGTAGCAATAATTGTATTTTTCTTTACATTAGACATCAAATACTTTCAAAACTTCAAAAAAGTGCAAGTGACATATCGGGAGGTTGATCACGTGACTACCGTAAACAATAAGTCGCTTGTTAATATCTATTCGTCTGCCATAATGTCCTTTAAGTAGTTAGGGTGTAACACAATTTCCATCGATATTTACAGTATTTTATGCTTTCTACACAATGTACAAAAATAGCGCACTTTTTGTTTGTCATTGAGATCGCTTCAATATCTAAAAGAATGACATTAGGAAAATCTAACCGTTCATTTTCATAATACGTGCATCACATTTTTTACATCCAGATATGCATTAGTTACGGTTTATATATTCGTAAATACCAATTTAATATTAAATAATTTCAACAGAAAATGACGCACCCTGTCCTGTTTTATGAAGGCAATAATAGGTCCTGACAGTTACATAAAAAGACCTATTTTTACCCCAGTTTCTGTCGTCGCTCGCGCTATAACCGAAGCTGCGCAGATAACTTTGAATACGCCATCAGGTCACATAATAGCAATATGTGTGTCATGATAAGTATAATGACTTTGACGCTCACATTAAGAAAAATATCCAGGAAAACGTTAATATTTTAGGCGATAATAGGCCCCCAACCAGTACATGTTAAACTTTTGCGGAACTGTATTAAATAGTGAAACCATCCCTTCTCCAAAAGTCAAGAGCATTCACAGAGACATAGAATATGCAGTGCTTCATCCTCGCATGTCAAGGTCACAAGTTGAAGGTCACAAGTCATGGCCGCAAAGAAGAAATTATAAGGTATATTGCCATCATTCATCCAGATATTCGTAAGTTTGAAAGATTGCCTTTCAGAAAAGGACAGGTTTTATTATTTACAGATGCATACAATATTCTGATTATTGCACAAAACATACATCCCATGACCCCTAGCATGCACTGACCATGACCTTGACATTCATTTCAGCTTAATCAGGGACATGTGCTTGTATTCCACTATTGGCCAAAACAATCGAGCAGTTATTTGCACTAGAATAAACCTGATTAAACCGGTAAACGTCCAAGTTCATGAAATGGGATCTTCTCAATCACTATCCAACCATTTTATATTTCTTTTTGTATTTCGCACGATTCAATTGATTCATTTTCTTTTCTGTTCTACAAAAAAACAAATATTAATATATATACAATTTTAAATAGTTTTTATGATATTAACTTAAAGGCAATGTGCCATAACTCAACATCGTTCACAGATAAAATATACCTTCTACCCTGTTGGTGGCAACCACAGATATGGAAATCATTAATACCGGGTTAGAAGTTCCCACTCGCCCGGCGGCCCGTGCCGACCATCTTTTATGTTATGGGCGAGTATCTTTCTAGGGAAATTGCTCTTCATATTTGACTTACTAGCCTGTTGGCTTGTTGAAAGTTGTAAATTGTTGCACTAACTTCTAACCCTGATTAATAATCCAACATGATGGAGGTAGATAATTAAACTTTAATATTCTAATTTTTTAAATGGTTGGATTTTGATTTGTATTCCCTGCCTCGTAGTCCCCGAAGAAAATTAGAAGACGATTATAATATATTTCTAGCAATCAATGGCAAAATATGCACCAGAGAGCGTGTGACATGGATAAGAAAAAAACTGGATGGCCTGGTAACGGGACGGACAAAAACGACAGACGGACAAAACCCCACTGAACAGCACCGGGCGAGCGGGGGAAGCGGAGGAGCCGCGGGAGAACCGCTTTAGGAACCGCGTGTGCGGCTGCGCTACCTACCAGCGTACATATGAGGTGGTGGGGGTCCCGGGTAATACACCTCCTCTATAATGGGGAAATAGACAAAACCCGGGTCAACAGCACAGCAAAAAATGTTAAAGAGATTCGTGTTGCGGGGAGTGAACGGAAATTAACTTGGCAGTTATAAGAATAAGATAACAGAGAGTGCCTTGCGCTATATGCTACAACAATGGAGGTGTCTATAGATACAACATGGGGCCTATTCTCTAAATGTTCTTACGATCGTACAACAATCTTAACAATTTCTTATAGTATGGCTACGAACTGTTTCGGGAATTGGTTCACAGGACTGCGTTACACGGGTGTACATTTACGCTGGACATATATCAGGATGTAAATCTGTGCATGCACTCCGTGTTTTATGTCCAGCGTACATATACGTCCCTTTTGTGAAACGCAGGCCTGTCTTGTGCTTCACGAGGGTCATACTGCTAGTCCAGGCATTACCGTAATTCAGCTTTATATCATTTCCTGATATAATAGTAAGAATATGGAGTATGCCCTGGCCCCGAGATTACGAAACATTTCGAGTACAATTTCATGCTCCAAGCTCAAAGTTTACATGACATTTTATGTACACAAAATTTTGAGTTGAGCATAAAATCGTACTCAGAAATGTTTCGTAATCTCAGGGTCTGATTAGATGTGGACTACAGTACGATCCATTTGTGAAATTCAAACCAGGCTATTAATAAACCCATACAGCCCCATTCGACAGGCTATGTTTCTCCTGTACTATAGGCTATGATAACATAGGCCCTCTGTACTATATAGGATATGATAACATAGGCCCTCTGTACTATATAGGATATAACATAGGCCCTCTGTACTATATAGGCTATGATAACATAGGCCCTCTGTACTATATAGGCTATGATAACATAGGCCCTCTGTACTATATAGGCTATGATAACATAGACCCTCTGTACTATAGAGGCTATGATAACATAGGCCCTCTGTACTATATAGGCTATGATAACATATCGGCTAATCCTACTTCTTCCTGCTACCGAAGCCGCAGCTGTGTTTCTCCGTCTATATTTATTATTTCTCTGTCTATATTTATTATTTTTCATGTTTTCCTAAGGACCCTTATGGTTATCACACACAAGACGTGAGTGAAATATCGTCGCGCCAATCAGCGGTGACAACAAAAGATTTTATTGAAAATTTATCGTTGAGAATTTCGCATATCTCAGAACGTACATTGCTGGTTTTGTATTCACGAAATTCGCCTCCGGTGTGCAAAAACCTTTAGGCTTAAAAGTCTGAAGATCTACCGAATAGTGCAACTTTTCATTATGTTTTGTTGTCGAATTGAAATGCATGTAACACAATCTAAAATATGACAACCTTTAAGAGTGGTTGTCACGATACATGTACGTACAGCAACCACAGCTATTTACTCAGGTCGGACAGAAGTAAAATTTGATTCTAAATCATTCACACAACTTATTAGATGTCAATATCACTTTAGACAAAATAAATGCTATCATGTTTGTGTACAAAAACTAACAACTTATCCACAATAACGTCATTTAGAAACATAAGCGAGACCAAATTTAAAGAGAATTAAAATCTAGAGTGAAATAATTACATGTGCTGTGGAGAATTCTGTCTACATAAATTATAAGAATACTATTGATACGAGAGAACGAGAATGTGGGATTCAGAATATGGAGATATTTTACAAGTTTAATGCGCCTTGTCTTTGTGGAATACGGAATCCTTGCTCCGAGGCCTCTTGTTAAATTGTAAAGTACAATACAGTGAGTGCGTTTGATTTGGCCTCGAGTCGCATTGCTAGTCTGTCCTTGACTCGACGCTAGTGACTCCAAATCAAACGCACCCAGTAAATTGGTAATCCTTACCAGCGATAGAAACTAACTTTAAAACTTACTAGCCCGAACAGTGATACAAATATTAAATTTTATGAATTTCTACTAGCCCTTAGGATACCTTTAACATTGGGAGAAATGATCCAGGCTAGTGGTAATATTTCGAAAACTGATTATATAGATTCTTCCATCGTGACCCCTACATGAGTATCTTTACAGAACGACTTCATACATGACGAGTCTTACATTGTGATCCTTACATCGGCAACCAGCCATACACTGCTAGAATATGTTGGTAAATTTCTATAGGCTGTCTCCTGAATCCCATTTCTTATCCTGAATTTGCAGCAATAGGAATCTAAGTGACACGACAACTTAATAACAACAACACAGAGAGGCAGATCTTTGGAATTCTGTACCTATCATCTGTTGTTGCTGTTGCTGCTGCTGTTGTTGCTGTTGTTGCTGTTGGTGTTGTTGTCGGGCCGCCATGGCTTTCTTAGCTTGTTCAAACTGCTGGTATTGGAGTTCCTTCAATTTGGCAGCCTGGAGGTCGTTCTGGAGATTCTGGATTTTCTTCTGTAAAAGGAGATGACAAGGCCTTGACAACTGTCTACTTAGTGTTCTATTGATTTGCTAGGATACACCAAAAACTAGGGGTGTTAACGATAAGTTGATAAGTCGACCTATTGCGATAGTGTGTGTCCCGATAGCAATCTATCGATAGCAATCTTAACAGTTGATAACTATTGGCGATAGTATGATTGACTATCGATAGTTCCGATAGTTTTTATATTTTTATATCTGCTTGTTTTCTGAAACTCCAACTTGACCCCGATTCCAACTAATGACGTCAATTTGCAGCCTAGAGGGATATTAAAGTATGAAAATAGTGTAAACCAGTGGGATATGCGTGAAATGTAGCAAGTTAACCAATAAAATATGTTTGACCATGAAATATGTAAACAACCCCGTAATATTGTATGCACTTAACATTAATTTTGCACACTCAAGTACTATCGTGATACTATCGCGATATCTTTGTCAAATTGCGATAGTATCGTAGTATCGTGATAGTAATTCTAACTATCTCAATACTATTGTGATAGTGAAATTACCTGCGATAGTCACCCCTACAAAGTATGTATGATATCAATTTTGTTAATGTTGGAAATGTACTTGCATTTTGACGTGATCTATATGTATGAATATTCCTACTAATATACAGTATATGTATAAATGTGCATGCTCTATAGTGAGATAATATGTAAATAGTTATGGACCTGAGAAAAATAAGTTTAAAATTATTTCTTCTTTATTCTGGCTAAATTATGTACAAGTTATATATTAATTATCCCTGTATTGACATCTAGGAAACATGGTGAGCATAATTTGAGTTAGGAATCTCTTTCATGTCCTCTCTGAGCTAATTTCGCCGGACTAGTCCCATATCTAGAGTGAAAGTCCATGACGCCTTACACCATACTTCCCTACACCTATCCCTGTGTTGTGCTCAGTGTCTGTGCTCTCTGTTACCTGGGAGTCTTGCGTTTACTGAAGTGTATTTTCTTTCAACTGCTATCTTCCTGACCAGATTGCCTAGAACCATGCCTTACTTTGGGCTTCTTCCCTTTCCCACATACAAACCCAGTACCACAAATTGCGTTATGTTTTTCAGTGTCTTTCAATGTCAGCTTAAAGGACATCTCCAGTGCCAGGACATGTTTCTTCTAATGGCTAGTTTAGCATTTTTTAGAACATTATTAGCAAAAAATATTGTTCAAATATGAATGGTATTGGTAGAAATGAGCAAAAATGAAGCTCGTTTTGACTGATT
>JAUTBZ010134102.1:0-13681 GCA_032361785.1 Lepetodrilus galriftensis
CTCTCTCTCTCTCTCTCTCTCTCTCTCTCTCTCTCTCTCTCTCTCTCTCTCTCTCTCTCTCTCTCTCTCTCTTTTTTGTATGATGGTCTTCTTATGTATGTAGAGCTAATTTATTATGCATTGACACTCATCCTCACCCATTTGCGACAATCAGAGAATTGTGAAATATCAATGTTACTGATACATCGGTGAGTCAGACGCTCGTGGACTAATATATTTAGTAACTAATTCTATATTATGTACGAGTTGGCCGATAGCTCTTAGTCTTAGTGTGTGTGCAGATGACGCGCTCATGTGTAAAATACATAAACAATCAATCGCATAGAAAGCTCTCCAGTAATATAATGTAAGATCGTGTGGTCCACAACAGCATGTGAAGGAACTGTGACTACTGTAAATACTTTCTTGTCCCCCACGGTCTAATAATATCAATCAAACTACAGTTTGTCGTAATAATAACTATTTTGGATATTAATATAGGCGTGTATTCACGGCAGGGAGGAGGACCTCACAGTACATAACAGGGGGGGCACCTGGGACTTCGTGACTGAAATAGCGCAATTAACAGGTACTACAAGCTTACAGGTACAAACATATTGGCTAGGACAGGTCCCCTGGAAGATACAGCCTGGAAAATGGACCACCACAGTGCATGGTTTTAATCCGGAAACACGAAAAGAAGAAAGCAGTCCACACCAGTAAATTACACGTAGAATGAAAGGAATCCTAAAGGATGAGATAGGTTGCTCTAGTATAATGAAATCGTGCCCGCAAACATGATATATACCCACGCCGTGATGATACGAGTGTTTAGAATACTCATAGGATAGTCACGGCTTACTGAAATCTTCATTCGCCACTTGTAGTAGTATACAAAGACGCTTAAGAGTGTATATGAGCCTCCAGAATGTACGTCATGACATAGACGAGGAAGTGGGCTTGTAGCTGCGCAATTTCGTGTATTATCATTGTATATACCCTCATTCTGTTAGGACCCACCCTGAGCGTTCACCGGCCACGCACCGGGTGTTTACTGGCGCAGTGCGGTCTGTACCGGCTGCGCTGGGCATCGACGTCATCGTTGACTTATACGTATACCTCGACAAATGCCATGGTACCTCTCAAGGTTTAGTCATTGAAGGTGTAGGAGTTATGTATGCAAGTGGGTGTCCGACTTTGTATAAATCTTCACATAGATCGAACGTGTATAAGTTCATGGGTATTATCCCAGCTGGCTCTGTGACGTCAACATGAACACGATCTCCAGTTTGTATCAATATTGACATCGACCAAGTTATATATCTTCGTGTATGTACATGGCTTGTTCGGGGCCAGGCTTTCTAATCAGCCAAGCCTATCTTCTCGTCCGTCCTTAATTATATACAGTTTGGTCATCAGTGTCGACCTTCTGCTTACTAGATTTTAGATTCTAGTATTGTGATGATGCGGTTGCCACAGACGCACACGTGACACAGCGTTGTCTGGTGTGCGTGTGCTCAACAGTCCCCCTATAACGAAGTGAGTCACATACAGCGACTCTCGGTAGTGCCCGACCCCCACGTTGCCTGGTAGAGTTGCAAGTCACCCCCGGGGTTCATTCACCGGTTCACCTACACAACGCTGGAGGGGCAAAAGGACGCACGTGACGCTCCTCCCAAATTCTGCACAGACTAAACTATGGGCGTAACTTATGCTTCAACTTCTAGAACTGAGAGCAACCAAAGCAAAAAGGTTCATACTTTTGCAAACATTAAATACCGAAGTAGAATTTTGCAGTATCTTGTGTTGTTATCCAACTCGGCTCTTTGTTTCTTAAAAAAATGCTTGTCTGGAATGCCCTTTGTTCAAGTTGTTAGCAGAACGCCGCCGACCACTGGCAGTGAATGAAGCACAAGCAGTAGTGACTGGCTTATTGATCCAGAGCCGTACTACTATACTAGGAAGCGCTTCGTAGTAAAATAATTGCACGCTAAAGTCTGGAACAGAAAATCGACTGCAGTGCAAACTTTCGGCGTTAAAAATAAACATTATTTAGAGACGTTCCCTAAAGTTACACATGCACGCCCTTGTTCCTGGACTCGGGAGGGCAGGAGAAGTGGCCTGTCCCACTGTGAGATAGGGGTCACGGGGGCAAACCGCAACTCGGATGCCAAGGGGCGGGCAACGGTACAACAACAAAGAAAGACAAAATCACGGTAATGAATGAATGGGAAAACTTACTTGTTTTTGAACAGTAGACTAATCCTTTCTGGAGGAATGCGTACTTTGCGTGATATAGCAATTTTCAGTCCGTGAACAGTCTCAGAAGAAGGAACCACCAGTCTCACACTTCCCCCTGTAGTGGGGCAGATATACAGTCGGAGTTGAGTCGGCCCCATGTTCGGTGGACTACATCTTGGCATTCTGTTAAATGTAATCTCCTCTTCAGCCATAATGCTACGAAATCGTCAAAGAACTATGCAGAAATAATAAGAAAAAGTTCAGTATTACTGGCACAAACGACACACCCACCCCTGCGCTAGTCAGCGATGTACGCGATGTGTACATTTAGCAGACGGCGCTTTATATAGCCCCGTCTTCCGACCAATCAGAAGCGTCGGGCGAGTTCACTGCGTTTCGTGCCGGGAGATATGCACTATCGCATGTTGAATTTTATACAGTTAATAACATTCATCCGTAAGTAATACATGCTTACGATTGCATAGACATGTTTACATTACGAATATCAGAGATGATGGATTCTTACAATATATAAACACTGCTTGCTGATTGAAAGATCGATCGATCGATCCTTTTCTAAGGTATTCTGTTGGTTTGTTTTGGTTTGCTTGGGTTTTTTTCGGAAATATTCACAGTCATTTCTCAGATGTAATATCAAATATTATTTAAATATACATAACAAGAACTAAGCAAGGCATTGCATAACATTTATTTATTTTTAACGTGCAACGCGGAAGTAATTATAGTCGCATGCGCGCGGGTTCTGAAATGGAGGTGCACGCGAGGGCTGCATTTGTCCCGCCTAAACAGTTCGATCAATATGACCGAAGACGCCCTGGGAACAGAGTTCTTATTCAGATACCGGTATATGTCGGAGCACAGATATCGGAGTCGTCGCAACGCTGTGTAGAGGGTATAGGCCTATCCCAGTCTTGGTATCAGTTCAGAATCTCAAATCTCGGATATATCAATCATATTTAACTTTTATTATTGATATGATCGACATATCTATTTCTGCGTTAGATTAATCCCTCATTTCAAATGATGGGAATTGTCATAATTCAAATTTCGCACACATTTTACACCATTGCCTGTCAGACTACATATATGGGTTGTTTACCGTGGGTGCATGGTTTTGAGAAAATAATAAGTTACTAAGTTATCATATTTTACTTATTGGGTATTAACCAGCCGTTGGCTGTGCTTATTGACAAATCCTCGTCATAGTTCATGTTCGCGACGGCTGGACGGTCGCGGAGACGTTCACGTACCAATAAAGTAAATAATAGGAATTGGGGTGTACTGTATACACTCTCGACGTAGTTAATCATAACTGGCAGACTATCTGCACTGATGGATGATTTATATATATACTAGATATAGGCTAAAAATAAATGCATACCTAACACTATCGTATTATTTTCGCCTCGAAATACAGCAGATATGAACACGGTTTTAGGGATGGTTCCATGTTTATAGCATCCCGAGACTAGTTCCGTTGGTGTGCATATAATTGGATTTAGTTAAATGTGCGAGACGCGTTGAAATAAATATTCTCTATTTACAATTATTGAATGAGGACCTGTGAAGACTGTGTAACCTATGCTACTGATGTATACTTTGTACTTCGTGCTGCAGATGGGAATATATTTAATAGCATGTGTTTCACACTGAATCTCATGCTGAAAAGCATGTGACCTTAGACAAGTGGCTTAGTTCAAAAATGCCTGTTCACCCAGCAGAGAATGGGTACCCGGAAGGATACCCCAGGGAGTTGATTATGAATTGAGTGCACGTGAGCAGTTGTTCTGGATAGTTGCGCTATATGAATGTGTATAATAATAATAATAATAATAATAATAATAATAATAATAATGTGCTGAAGATATGCATCGACGTTACAATCTGTACACGCGCAGACTTTCTAAACTGTGCTGTTGATGTGAATACGACTTAATTCATAACCCGAGTTGTTGATCCGTAACTACATTAACTCTAAGGCCCTATATACGCGTGACACACGCACAGTGCCTTAATACTGCAACATCATAGCTGAGAGTACACATATTATGAACATACAATGAACACAATTTGTTCCAGTAGAATGTTCAGAATGTTTATTTCATTCTGTACACAACGAAGCCAATGGATATGTTGTCCACCCATGCTATTGCACCGCCGCCCTAACCGACAACGCCCTAGGGGACATATCAGCTAGGCAGTTATCGTAGACCTAAGAAAATCACCGTACCAGAGCGCATTCAAACGCTGTCCACAAGTCCACACGTATATTTCACCACATCTACTGTCTGGCCTTATTAATGTAGACAGCAGATTTGTATGTAGATCGATGTCCCAGATAGCAAGTCGGTGGAAGAAGTCCCTGTACCTACGTCATTCTGACCTATATGGTGTCTGTACACCCTGTACATATGAAATACAGCTGTACTTTTCGTAGCAACGCCCCCGGATCTTGCCCCCGAATTCAATAAGTACCTAGTACTTCAACCTCCGTGTCTGGGGTTGCGCTTGGCGACCAGGGTACCGCGACCAGAGTGATCTGGATACATACATGGATATGTGTGGCCATACTTCTTCAGAAGGTGCAATCACGTGTGACCTCTAACATGATCAGCTGACCTCTGACATGGTCAGATGACCCAGAGTACGTGCAAAAGTATATGTTTAGGTTATTCACTCAACACTGACAAACAACTGTATGTTTGAGACTACGTGTATATGGGAAAGAAATAGTAGCCGTCTATATGTAGCCGGGTGTGATATAAGATCCGCATCATCCTCTGTTTCATATACAGTAATTTAATGGTGGTTGTTATGCAGAACTTGAACTCACGGAACATTGAACTGATGTTATGATATGTATTATTTTCTACCTACGTAAGTAAAGAAACGGAAAATAAATATTCATATGTGTAAATATTATTGTAGACTGTATACTGCATACAGTATTGCAGAATACGAAGCAACTGAAGCACGCACATATGCGACTATAACTTGAGAAATGCTATCATGGCCGTCAGTGGTTTCGACGATAATAAGTCCTGTCCTATATTAGGGTTGAATCTTATTACATAAACCCTTCAGAAATTCCATAACTGTGAACTCATCGATTTTGTTCATAATTCTGAGTTTCACATTGCAAGTGTAGTGGCAAATCTCAAATACTAGTATCTGTTTCACACCACCTTGTATCAAGTAAAGCAGGAAGCGTGTGTCCGGATTCACAGCACAACCTATATTGTATTACAATCTATATAAATACAAACAGAATGCAAGTCATTGTTCCTTCATCTACCTGACACAGCACTTTCACTACACAGACTCTGTGTGACTACTCTGTGGCACTGCAGACATCATCCTTGGTCTGTCAGTACCAGCCAGTGCGCTATGGCTTACTGCAACATTCAGCGCTACGGATGTTGCGGGTTTCTTCCTGCCCTAAACTGACAAGTCATGATATAAGTGAAAGAAAGCCACTCTAAACCCCCAAATATAACAAGTTCTCGGTTACAGGTAGCCATGCATTGTGTTCTCGTAATCAAGCAATGCCATTGGCTCTGGGACTGAAACGTAAATATAGACAACCGGAGAGCTCGTTTAGAACACGGATGTTACGCAATAGGAAGTTGACCGTTTGGCATTCGATATAATTCCAGTTGTATCAGTTTGACCAAAATTGACTCCAGTGTACACATCCAAATTACAAATTGACCGGTGATGTCATCTAAATTATATACTGACGGTGCACGAATCCAGATATTGGACGCTGCAGTGTCCTGTTATGGTATTCACATTTGGAAGACAATTTGTATACCCAGCCATGCTACGAAGCTACTATCAGGTCATAGATACAGTAAACCAAAAAATATATGGAACTAGATTTTACCAAGTTTCTCGTCAGACACGAGCACAAACATGGAATGACCGCTATTAGGTACAAGGTGTATTTTTAACGGAAGGTAGTCGGAGAGTTGCCTTTGTTGGTAGAGCATGCTGTTCTGTAGGTTGAGCATGCTGTTCTGTAGTAGGTTTATGGCCTGGGAAGCTGTTCGTGTATATCCACGATTAGACTACAGAACCCTCTCCTACTTACTAAGAAACAGGAAGTGGGATACCGTGGTTCTGCGATTCCAACGAGGAAGCAGTCTAGTTTAGGAACACTTTGGTGACGTTACATTGATTGTCCTCTTTGAAAACAGTCATCGGGGCAGTCCTAAGAAGCTACATTATCTTTACAATTGATTATAAACTTATAGTAAGAGAGAGGTGGTCAATATCCTCATCTTACGATAGGGTTAGCCGGAATCGATTACAGCTCTGGACCTGGCCCATGGAGACTAGCATTCATTATGCAACAGATCTTCTCTTTTCTTATCCCCGGTACTGTATTCTCTTACAAAAATGCACACAAATCTGTTATAATAATGCAAAATAATCCAACCCAACATGTTACCATATTATCGACAAAGGTTTTCAAATCAAGTATTTGGACACCCTGTAGCTGTAGTTAGCGGTGTATAATTGAACCATCCATCCGTGACGTCGGACCGACATTCAATCACGTTGACACGAACCACGCTGTGCAGGACGCCGAAGGACGTTCTTCGATCTCCGATCCAGTTCTCAGCCTAGAATCGCGGGCCCACACTACAACGCCCGGTCAATAGAGCCTGTCTCTGGCCCCGCCATCAGTTCATTGGCCCTGCCTGGTTCTCCCGACAGCAACTCTGGTCGATGAACATTAGGACCGGGAACAGACATGACATATGCACCGTTGGCATCAATGGGGTTTTAAATTTCCCAGGTCGAATAGCACTCAAAGAATCAGACCACTATCTACGTCAATCTGTGAAAAAAAAACGAAAAAAAAATGTTATATTGGATTTCTTTTTTAATCAATGGATATTTGACGTTACGACAGGTTCCAAAGTATGAAACCAAATGCTGTCCTAGTTAAACGACATTGTTTGTGTTTGTGAAGCCAGTAGGTTATTTGTTTCAAGTGACCTGTGGACTTCAATGACCTACTGCCATTAGTAAACTTGTGTGTGTGTTTGTAAACATGGATGACTAACAGCAGCACAACAGAAGACGTCTCCAGAGCACACGGGGAAATCCCAATACCCAGTGCTCTTCACACCGCACCGCTATATGTCAGAGAGCCTGCGTGCGTGCTCAGATGTTGCTGCACGGAGCTTCTGCTGTCTGCGAGTGGCATTGATGTAGCAATGACGTCAATGCCGGCTTGAAACTGATTGGTGCAATTGTAGTGCGAATAATGCCATCATCGAACATTCCTTCCACCTTCCTGGGATCATCTCCCTTGGTATTGATTTACTATTGATTGAAGGGAACACTGCCAAGAAGACGTTGCATACTTATGCAGGCCACATATTCGTTCATGAACGAATTTACGAAGGTCATGTTGTTTGTATGGATGTTGGTGCAATCTAACACTTTCATTATTTAAATAGGTAATAAACATTTTTGTTTGATATCAACAAAACAACCTAACGTATACATCCAAATAAGTCTTGCAGGTACTTCCTGCCTGGGTTGAAAGCATATCAAGTTTTTCATTGCTTATAGATTTTAATTTCTTTGCAATAGAATCGTGTTGAATGCAGGAAGATGTAACCTAACCTGGATGGAGACCTCTTGACGTACTGAATATTACAAGCATTGGCTGCGTATTAGGAAGCCGTGTACTTTAGTCTTCAACATTAATGAATGAATTCATGAGAAACTGTTCCAAAGATTACTTTTGAAAATACGACGACTTATAGCTGGCGTGTTGGTGCAAGTGGAAGTGTGCAGAGAGAGGTGAGCTGGTCCGAATTGGTGGTATGGTCAGTGGTATGAATGGGTGTTATGGATCGTGGGTGCGTGGTATGGATGGGTGGTATGGATCGTGGGTGTGTGGTATGGATGGGTGGTATGGTTCTCGGGTGCGTGGTATGGATCGCGGGTGAGTGGTATGGATGGGTGGTATGGTTCGCGGGTGCGTGGTATGGATCGCGGGTGAGTGGTATGGATGGGTGGTATGGATCGCGGGTGAGTGGTATAGTTGCACGAGTGGCTGGGACTAAAATGTTCTGGTATTCAGTGCCTGTTATTGAACGTTTGGAATGGATGAGATTGGCTGGTATGGAGAGTGATTGGTATTCCGAGTAGTGTTGGTGCGATTCAAATTGGATCAAGTACTGAAAAACTATTAACCTAGAGCTTATTACACTGTCAATACAGATCAGAATTTAAAGGTCACCAAAAACAAGCAATTTCTTAAGAACATTAATTTAATTAATGTATATATCTGCGAATGTTGACGATACGTCGGCATACATCATACAACAAGGCCAAGACACACACTAAGAGTATGTGCATAGATATATAGCTTCAAGACTTAGGCTTCGTATCCGTTCCACTTTGACATGGCATTGTCCATAAACTAGCATATCATATACCAGCACTAGTATATATTTGCATGGGCACGAGCAGATGTCACGTGATTAGTTCGGAAGCAGGATACCGAGTCAAGTGTACAATACTTAGCAGGGAACTCATAGTAGAACTAAGCTGAATGACATACTTTGTTCATCAATTCTTTTCACCACGTGATGAACTTATTTGAGATATTGTCTTATGGACTTTCGTACCAATCCATTGATAACCTATTGTTCCAATCTCAATTTGTAACAGTGACTTTTACTTCGTACCAGTCTCACTGTGTGTCGAATTTACGTCATTATATGCCAACTTCCTTGTGCACAGGTCCCACTTTGAACCAGTTTAAATACGCAGCGTGCATTGATTTCCACTCTGTAGAACTGTGTCAATATATAGGCTCCTATAACATTATCTCACTTTCTACTAAACTCTACTTGGTATCAATCTCTATATCTATTAATCTCGCTAGATTATAGATATATACTATGACCCTACTCTGCACCGTAGTATATACCCGTCTCACGTCTACGGTTACTTGCATGTTTTAGCTTAGGTCATGGCCGCCGCTAATTAATACATAGAATACCCACCCTGGCTCATTACTGGTTCATGACTTGCATGAATTCACCTTACCACAACAAACCTATAGACAGCTGATAGACAGAGGTTACCTTGATGAACAGTGACTCAACACAACGACGCAGTAGTCAAGTCGAAAAGATCATGGCTCTGACCTATGAAATCAAAGACGAATTGACATTATTAAAGAACTTTGGCTCGCAGACATATTTTACGCACACATTACTATGAAGCCATATGTTGGTCAGTGCCACCGACAGGTGAGTCATCAACACTCGCTTGCATAATGACATAATTTACGAGATATTCCGGTTCCAGGCTAAGTATGAAGGTCTGTGACGAGAACTGGGTTAATACTACGGAGTAGAGAAGACATGGATGCCACGCATGGGTCGGAAGTAATGGGTAGCCCCGGGTTGAGTCTCGCTCCTTAGACACGTCAATTAGACCAAGTTACGTGTTCGCGATTCCACAAGGAAGCGAGCGCTAGTTTACTCTATACAGTGTCCGGCGACACGTTAACTTGGTGCCCATGAGAAGAATCCACGCGCGAGTTGTTGATTTACTAAACACATCTAACGTGTTCAACACGTGTCCAAACGAAAACGGAACCAGAAGCAAGATGCTTGATTGGTTAGTTGGTTGAAATGCATTGAAACTTTGAGCCGTTTTCAAGATTATTTCAATCGTGTTTGAATGTTAGAGGTCATAGTAAATATTAATGGAGAGGTGTGGTATATCGCCCTAACCCCAGAGGACACGGATGAC
Organism: Lepetodrilus galriftensis; assembly: GCA_032361785.1. Taxonomy (NCBI): domain Eukaryota; kingdom Metazoa; phylum Mollusca; class Gastropoda; order Lepetellida; family Lepetodrilidae; genus Lepetodrilus; species Lepetodrilus galriftensis. The sequence continues at coordinate 10,036 of JAUTBZ010134102.1, forward strand.
CAACGGTTTGCCAACCCCGGGGTAACGCCATGATGGCCCCGACTTCTGGGGGGCCTACAGCCATCAGGACACTCCTAGGAAGCGTTGACGGGAAATATAAATTGTTTCTTTGGGGCATAATGATCATCAAGCATTGGTGTGGAGAAGGGTAGAGTGCCCGGATGTGGCCTACGGGTGAGGACGCACTGTAGTTGGTGTGACTGCTTCAGGTAGTATAGAGTGATAACAACAGCCACGCGACACAGTCATGGGAACAATGTTATTGCTTTATAGGTCATAATATGTGTGTTGTGTATCCGTTAATTGCTTACAAATATCGTACAACTTCCGTGTCATCAATGGAACGTTTAACTGTTTCATGTATTGCCTATGCATATAGAATGTAAATGATTTCCTCACATAGTGCACATGCTGTAAATATTGATCTTGTATACTTTATTCTGGGATGGTTTAATAGTTCATGCATTATCTAAATTATTCAAATTTAGGATTTAAAAAAACTCAGCATATTATTAGCAATCTGCTGTAAAATAGTGGCGTACCAAACGTATCTCTCCCCTCTTACAAGACCGAGCTTGCACTCAATTTACCGGCACTTGTAAACACATATATATCGATCACATGTTTTCCTCAGGTACATTAAATTGTAGTGTAGAAATACAATACGCATACTGTATCCGTAGCCTACTGGCACTATATACGTTACTCATACATATATTCTGGCAGGCCTTTATTCTCACCAACATTCAAGACATGCACCCTCCACCATTAACGCGTTGCATATGTTGAACGTATCCTGCAGTACCAACTAATATAAATTTAGAAAAGCAGAGTGATTTACTAGCTGTTTACTACGTAGTACGTATTCTGTTTGAGAAATGTTATACTTATTCTGTTGAGTCACAATGTACAAAACTCGTATGCACGCGCACGCACGCACACACACACACACACACACACACACACACACACATACATACACTTTTCAATAGCTTTCCAGTTCAAACACTACAATTTAATGCATGATACCTGGAATATTCAGCGGCCAAATGTTCAACAGTTTAGACCACCATAATTATTGCTAATTGTACCCTTTTGTGACCAATCTCCGAGAGGCCGTTGCACCCACACCCACTCGTTCAAAGCTTTCAAACTTCCCTGGAGATATTTTCTTGGACCCCGGCAGCCGATCCAGTGACCAGAGCTTGACCCCTTCCTTAGATCACACCGCGCACACCAACAGGTCAATAATCAGAACGTCGTCGTTTCCGTCAAAGAAGGCACCGAGGTAGCATCCCCGCTTTTCTCCCCGTCATGTTCGCGGCTACAACTTGGTGGCGTGTAAATGCCGCCGCAGACGTCATCAGCGCGGGGATATTATAGGACGTGTTCGGTTCCAGACTTCCACGGACGTCAATCTTGCAGTGTTCAGTACTGCCGCTGTTTAGTAGGCCTAGTCTTCCCGGGTCTTGCATTGCATGTCAGAGAAAACTTCCATCTGACAGAAGATTTCGTAATACTAGTATGTTGTTTTCATTGTAGATATGTACCTGCTCACCTTCAAGAAGATAAATGCGATTATTTCATGCATATTATTCCTACACCAACCAGACTCGTATGTGTAGGTTTATAATGTTTTAATTATTTTTAAATCGATACGATATGAAATGTGTTAAATTTACTTGACACGGCACTGTAACATCTCTTTCAATATATATCTGAATGTTCCATACGTACGGAGATCATATGCATATATGTTCATATTAGGACCACGCATGTGAGTTCTATGTAATGTGTATACAAGCTGGTTATAATTATATCAGTAATGTCACGTTCATTCACAGTGCTGTGTAGGCCCATATTAGTACATATGAACCAACTGTTATTACCATAATAGCATTTGCTTATAATGGACACAATGAATGAACTAATACGTGAAGATAATAATTATGCTGGCAAGATTGCAGTCTCTGCGTGTAGGCCTATATCAAGGTTGATGTAAGTAGCGTACAAGCATCAAGCATGCATCCAGTGACACCAAATCATATTAGATCATACATTTAACATTATATAATACATGTATACGTTTCGTACATGAAATATACCCTTTAATACAAAGCCTGCTTGTTTCCTAGCCAAGTTGTGTGTATTGGTGGCTAAATATAAACGGTGCGCGGGTGTTGCTATATCATTAGCTAAAACAATCGCATATCTGTGTTAATTACGACAATGACTAATGGTATGTGCTCGTTACATATGAATTATCCAAACATGTTGCCGTCATAAATATCGCCTGTATAGAGGCCGGTATCGTCTGCCATGTTATAATTGGTTAACCGAGCTATTTAACCATAAATCAGAATAACTGCTCTTGAAAGTTAAATCGTAAACATGTAGTCAATCATTTCAAAATACTCTACTTGCCTAACATGTATCTGGTAAACCGGATTCTTGCACAAGTCCCGGGGATATTTCTATTCTATAATGTAATTATTAATGTCAATAATCGCTGCATTAGCCTCCCGCTTATATTGCTTTCGTCCTTGTCAGCGTTAAAGCCTGGTGGAACGCTCTGAATCGAACAAGTCCCTCATCACGCCCCATTTACTGCCCGGGCAATGACGTCATAGTGACGTCAGCAGCCTCCAAAACATTTGAAAAGCAGGTCAGTGTGTGGGACTAAAACTTGGAGCTAATCATAAGAAACCTAGCGCTAATCACAACATTACGAAACGTTATCCATCCGATTCTGATCGATTCCCTCTGACAGGCGCGGTTTCGCAAAAACTACTCCTCGGTGCCACAGCGAGAGAGGGAGAGGCAAAATATGGCCCTTAGAGGCCTTCGTACTGATCAATAGAATCGCAACCAGGAGCAAATCCAAGACACATATCAAATGAATATGGTCATTACAGATGTTGAAAGTCGCAAGAAAACTAGAAATGCATCTTGGATTCCTGCAGGAAGCCCTGATCTGGTTTAATTACCATTGTCAGCAAGCAGGGTTCCTTTGTCTTGGACCGGTGGCATTGGTGCTAAGGGATTTCCATTCCATTCACTGCACGGTCAGGCAAGGTGATAATGAAGTATATCACACGGGTGGGCTATACTGAGAAGCAACGAGAGATTATATAAGCGTTATCATCGACTAGTTCACACTTACTGTTCGCAAAGTCAACACTTTATTACATAGGCAGAAATAACGGTAAACTGATAAGGTCAAATGAAAGCTATTTGGGGGAACATTCTATTCCCCACGATCACATTTTTTATTGATATTTCAACTGCTGTTTAGTGTTTACCCATCCGTGCTAAAAATACACGTGTACTATTGCCTCGAGTGTTCAATGCAAACGTATTGTGGATATATATAACCACAAACTATCACGGAAATAGCATTATTTCCCGTGCTCTGCATCATTTGCTCGTATGTCTGATGAGAATACTAGTATGACAACATGTTAAGCTATAATTTAAAACCCTTTGCGTATTATAATTACCGATTCGAAGCAATCCGATATACTAACTCTATAAGAGATAGAGAGAGAGAGAGAGAGAGAGAGAGAGAGAGAGAGAGGGAGAGAGAGAGAAAGAGAGAGAGAGGAGAGAGAGAGAGAGAGTATTAAATTATGTATATTGACATGGA
>JAUTBZ010134113.1:0-13681 GCA_032361785.1 Lepetodrilus galriftensis
ACATGTTTATTGAACAAATTGTCCAATTCTAGGGGGGGGCGCAAGCCGGGTGAGCCCCCCCTTAAATCCGCCCCTGTCTATGGAGCAAGCCGTTGGACAAGCTTGTTAGCAGTTTTAGTGGTGGTTAACGACCGGATGTGTCCACTCCAGACGAGACGGCCGGAAATTGGCTATCAAGATGAGTGACCTACATTTCCATGGTCAGGTTAAGAATGATTGTCAGCGGAAATATTGTTTGCGAGCTTGACGTGCGCATCTGCAAATTATATCGTTAGTCTTAAACTTTGCTTTAAAGTGGTATGTTGCTATTTAGACTCAACAATTAAATTATATTATTATTGTGAAAGTTTCACGTATTTCTGTGTATACAAACTGAGTGGGGTGCCCTCCAAGATTCAACAAGCTTTCTACTTTATTCAAGTTTGCTACATTATTCTGGTGGCTGTACACTGCTATATGGAGAACCAGCCCTACGGGAATAATATAACAACGGAATATATTAATTAATATATAGACTGCATGATGCTACACTGAAATATGTTATGATATGGTTATGAAGAACATACATAAAAATCAACATTTGATTACGAGATACGATACTATCGTGCAGCATTACTAACTCCCATTGTATTCAAACTTTGATTTAGTTGTGAACACTAAATGGAAAATGTTTTGTTGGCAACTATTTATAGCTAGTTAAATTAAAATGCTCGGCCACACAATACAATACTATTTGTTTTGATATCTCATAGATATGTTTTAGTACCTAAATACTACTACTACTCTGATACTATTTCGAATTGTGAGCATATTAAGTAGCATATTAGAAAGCATGCTTATTACAATTTGTTGTGAGTTTGCCTTGCATGACATACCAGTAGTATATATGCTACATTACATATTATAAGGGACCATAATAATCTATGGTTAAATGGAGCAGATTGACGGCGTCACTATACGTACAGAGCTCTGGGTCTGGGTGTATCGCTCATATACTGTGTCACTGGCAGCCACTTTGATCTGTACAAGTTCCGACCTGAAAGCAAGAAAGACTGTTCTATAGCTGTGGGTATCAGGAAACAGAGCGGGAAATAGAAGCTACATGCTATATGTAAGACATATGGGATGCGGCAGTTGGAATATTACTACAATATCATTCCTGAGTTCTATTGATAAGGTCCATTCACAACAGAAGGCAAATGAGAACCGATCACATTTTTATTATTATTATTATTATTATTATTATTGTTGTTGTTATTGTTATTATTATTATTATTGTTATTATTATTATTATGATTATTATTATTATTATTGTTATTGTTATTGTTATTGTTATTGTTATTGTTATTATTATTATGATTATGATTGTTATTATTATTATTATTATTATTATTATTATTATTGTTATTGTTATTATATAATTATTAGTATTATTATGTAGACTTATTTCATGACCGAGCAAGTTATTGATCTTCACCAGCTGTTTACAAAGTACATCCTTGTTTGTTATCATGACAGGGTTAACTAACGGAAATCAGATCGAAATACATGTACTTTTAAATACCAATATTGCCAATCATTAACATATTTCCTGTATGTGCGACATAATAAGTATTCTGGAAATAGTTATTGGAGTACCATTACATGTGAAGGTATATTAGTACATGGCATAAATAACACTAGCCCTCACATGTTTTCTTTACAGACTACCGGAGAGACATACTGTGTGCCTTGTTTACCATATAAACATTACCTAAAATAGTACGTATAGTTCCACCTTCTCTGATGATGTATATAAATACCTAAAATACAAGCCTAGGTATGTAAACATTTGAGAGTTATTTGGACTATCTATGGGTATGGTTACGTGTTTTAGTGTATTTAAGGTGTGTTTCACATAAGAAATTTCCGAGTATCATATATGGTTATATTCAGTGAAGCTGATATATTGTAGAAACCATGGATGTTGTATGAATGTAACCGAATCATAGGTCAGGTGTGACGAGCTCGCTCCACCAATATTTATCATTATTCAATGTATACCCGTTCCATCAAGTCATTGACTTCAATTTCCGCCTTACAATAACTTTCGGAATGGAATATCCGACTGTCTATGTATATCACGTGACCAAATCAATTCACTCTAGCACACCTGGGTGCGTGTGTGTGTGCTATATGACGTTGTCACAATAACAGTTAATTAATAGATAACTATACTTATTTACCCCAAGTAATAATGGGGGAATATTATAAAAGAGTATAGTTAACTACGAGCTGGTATTCAGTGAAGCGATGAATTGACATCGGAACAGTAGGCCCTATTATATAAATAGTTATACATTCGTGATGAAATAAATACACATTAATTTCCTTTCATCTTTCCTTTGATAATACTAATTTGAAAATAATAATAATTAAATATTCTTCTTTAACTTCAAGTGTAATCTCTGCTTATCTTTGATTGCAGAAAACTGCCTTTGATCTTCGTGTGATTAACTTTTGTCAAATCACAAGTGTTACATCTTACATTCAGCTTTGTAATCATTATATCGTCGTGGAGATGTGTACACAAAGCTCAATGCATTGATATTGTAGTCAAATAAATGTTCTTTAAGTTCATAAAGGGTAGACTAAATGATCACTCACGTGATATCAGAAGTGTTGCCATGGTAACCCTTTCCATAAAGACTTTCCAATAGATGTACCTGTAAACCGTAAGATAGATTGGTTCTTGCAACACGTAACACAATGTTTGACTTTTTTAAATTTGGTTTTAGAGTCGCTTTCTAGATTATTTCACTAATATCACGACGTATCAGTTCGAGGAAGCCCGCACCATCCATAACGTTGAATGTTGCAGTAAACCTGCGAGCACCGGCTGGTACTGACAAGACCAAGGATAGTAACTGCATTGCCAATCTACAGACAGTTAACGTTCGCGAATATTAATGCTGACCCCCGGGGCGGGATCTGAACCTGGAACCTTTGGATCCGAAGTTCAGTTCCAGCAGTGTGCTTCACATCCTTGGTTCGTCAGTACCAGCTGGTGCTTACTCGCGGGATTTCTGTAACACCGTGCGCTACGGGTGTTTCAGGTTTCCTCTCGCCGTAAACTTAGACTACAAGCTGTCATGTGAGCGAACTAGTCTTCAAAGCGGCCCTAAGAACCAACTGGAATCAAACACTATATCACATCACATGGCTGGTATAACATGACATGTAGGAGCTATTATTATGGTATAGTCACCTGATGACCGGAAGTCGGCCACGTTGTGTAGGACGCCGAGGTGGAGATGTGACTGTTGCTGGCAAACATACACGGAGAGGTACAGACATGTGGAAAGTATTGTCGCATTACATACACAGAAACACTGATATAATATAGTTTACCAGTGTTTTATTATTGGTATCTCCTGGATGGTGGAATAACGACCGAGCCACCAAGCAGGTGTCATTATTAAAAGTCTGTCATTATTAAAAGTCTGTCATTATTAAAAGTCTGTACCAAAGGATATATGTCTGTATACATTTTATTATATACAGTAAAGATATGCGTCTATGTTATTGTTTTCTATATATATATAGTAAGACTGAATTACCGACAGCGTCTTTGACAAGTGCATGGCAGATGTCCTGCCGCTAGCATCTCTTCAAGAACACTGGCACAGACGTCTGAAACATGGTCATAATGAGTTGTACATTTGACAAATAAGAATTCGTGCCGTTGTTACGGTAATACTTGAGAATAACTGTAATTAAAGCCACTTGATGTTACTTGAGGAATATGAATAGATATTGCAATATGGCAAGCGTGAGATTGTTGTGAACATTTATATTAAAAGTATATGTACATTTAATATAACAACAATAATATAGGTATGACTGGTGACGTTTTATTAAAGTTTGGAAACCTACATTCATATTCTTTGTTCACTCGGCACCTGTCGTGGAGCGGTGTGTCCATGGAAACGTGACAACGGCAGATATCACGTGACAAGTCTTCGAGGCATCTTTGCTGACAAGTCTATATTGTGAATAAGATAACATGGAACAACTGAGCTCATTGAATATGGTCTTGCTTTGAAGTACTCTGGTTCATAGGGTTTCTAGTTCAGTGTGTATCCTTCCACTCAGACAAAATATGATAATTCACGTACACAGAGATGGTCTGGAGGCATGGTTTAGTCTATATGTTAATAACATTAGGGTATTTGATATTAGTTATCGTGTATACCGGAAACACCGGTCACGTGACACTAACCTTATACGTATAGTCCGTGGCGTCAATACAAGGCTTTCTTCGACTGAACTCAGATACCTAGAAAACAAAATACAAAACAAATGCAAGAACAGCTAGGGCCAATATTGTCAACTTGTGGTGTCTGTATTACGATCTGTTTAAACATGCGATATACACTCAGATTCGTAAATTAGAATCCTTTCATTGGTGAAAGGCCCAACATATTTTCGGGACAAGTTTGTTTAAAATAAAATAATTTATTGATACATGTGTATTTGTATCTGCATGTTGAACATGTAATTTCACTGTTAGTAAATCCTGCAGCGATGACTACCATATGTATGTTGACGATTATCGTATGTATGTTGACGATTACCTAATGTATGTTGACGATTACCTAATGTATGTTGACGATTAACTTATGTATGTTGACAATTACGTTGTGTATGTTGACAATTACCTTATGTATGTTGACGATTACCTTACCTTATGTATGTTGACGATTACCTTATGTATGTTGACGATTACCTTATGTATGTTGACGATTACCTTTTTTATGTTGACGAATACTTTATTTATGTTGACGATTACCTTATGTATGTTGACGATTACCTTATGTATGTTGATGTTGAGTGTGTGACCAGGTGACACCAACAATACTTCTGAGTAATCGGATTGGTTGGATCCTGCGTGCACCCTGACCATGAATCCCAGTGATGACGTCACGGCTCCTAGGTATTCCTCCGGTCGGGTGTTCAGTATTAGCGATAGTCCGTCTGTACATAGAGCTAGAAGTATTACGATAGTTCATCTGTACATAGAATGCTTAGCGATAGCAAATCTGATGCCGCAATTCTGACATACGGTGTTCCACAGGGATCGGTTCTAGGACCTGTATTATTTATTGTATACACAGCAAACCTATCTGTCGTCTAACAGAAGACTGATATTCTCCACCACTCATACGCTGACGACACACAGATCATCGATACCTTTTAGATCACAAAATCAGAATTTACTTGTAATACCAAAGTTTTCAAGGAAGTGTTTCGGAGGTCGTACCTTCCAATACATAGCTGGCATTTTGTGGAATACCCTCCCACAAGTATTGACATTTTAAAATCCAATCTTACAATGTTTCTATTCATTCAAAGTTATATGTAGCGCCTTGAGTACATGCTAGCATATGAATTTGGCGCCATACAAATAATCATATTAGTATCTGTACACAGAACTATTTCAGTATTAACGATAATCCACCTGCACATATTAGCGATGGTACGTCGACCTGTACATGGCTGAGATAGCAGTAGGTCAATAACGTTAATCCACCCGTACACAGAACTATATGTAGTGGCGATAGTTCATCTGTATATAGAGCTAGGTGTATTAGCGATAGTTTATCTGTATACATAAAATTGACAATACATGTATATTGGCAATATTGGACACATTACAAGTACGGCTATACGGTGTAGCGGGCTATACGCAGGAAATTACGGTATATTATCAGATTTTGTTTTCATGAAGATCAATACTTATAGTATCCAACACGTTTATAAACATATACTACTTGTATATTACGGTATGCACGCTGCTCTTCGTGTGCTACTCTTTATGTTCTTGCGGCTGTTGAGAAGCATGATACTAACCAACTGACGCCTACACAAACCACTATAATACGCTGTTTCCATTAGACATTACCATTACGACTTAGTCTAGATACGTAAGTAAGCTGCAAACTAATTCATACTCTCGGGCGTGACCTGACCTCGGGGCTGTTGGCGATGAGAGACTTACCAACCACTGGACTTTTCAAATCAATGTCCACACAATTTCCATTTCTGTCCTCACTGGTGTATACTACATCTCTGCGAAACAAACCAAAAGAAAGGTACGGCGTTGAATGGGAATCTTATGTGGTTTTCTTTATTTAGTTTTATTAATTGGGGTTTATCTAAGAGTCGCTTTCTAGAATATTTCACTAATATCACGACTTGTCAGTTTAGGGCAGGAGGAAACCCGCAACTTCCGTAGCCCTGAATGTTGCAGTAAACCTGCGAGCACCGGCTGGTATTGACACGACCAAGGATGATAACTGCATTGTCATTCCACAGACGGTGCATCCTATCAATATCGCGTCAGAAAGGTAACTTTCGCGAACACTGATGCCTGGAACCCTTGGCTACGAAGTAGATATACTGTGCAGATACCGTATATCTAGCAATACTTGGAACTTCATAATAGTTCTCAGCTGACGATATATTAACACAAACTCACTTTTCTCTGCATTTAATCCCGCTTTGCCAGCAGTGAAGCAGATCGTCCTTCATATTCATCCCGTGCTCATACAGTTCCGCCCTCGTAGGACGAAGAGCCTTCCTAAGACTCCCCAAATCCCCTTCCCTGGCATTCCGGTAAAGAGTTAGCCAGTCAGACGGGGACAGCATACCCCTGTACATTTCAAACTCTGCACGAGAATGTTCCAGCATGGACAGGCCTCCAAACTTTTCACAGAAACGTTCCAATTTAGTGTTTCGAAATATCGCGTCGTTCTTGACACTGTGCAAGTCTGTGAATGGCATTGACAAGGTTTCTGTTTCTTCCAAATCAAGTAATCCCTTAAATCGGCCTTCTCTCAGAGTTGATTTTCTTAAAAGATTTAAATTGCACACTGAAACCTTTATAGGTATTTTGAGGGATGGGTTTGCGACATCATGGGACGTCAATATGAACTGGGGAGTTGTGTTCAGATAGTTCTCGACTCTGATGGTAATAAGATAGGAAAGAGAAGCTACCCCTGCCATACACACTACCATCCAGAAGATAAAGGCTGGCACCGACTGGCACTGCACTAGGAGAGATGTCCCATGGAGATCCAGACCAGACAGGTAACGTAGAAGTGGGGCAAACCTTCCACATTGGTCTGGTACAAGTCTGGATTTAACAGACGTCTTCATGTGGGTGTCGGAGAGAGATCGTTTCTCGCCGTCTGCCATGGAAGTGAAATAGCGTTCACAGCGGTCCGACCACACTTCCTCTTTCATGACTGTAGAATGCACTAGTGGAAACATATACATTTTACTTACAGGTTAATTGCAATTATTTGTATGATTGTCGTAAACTCGCCTGTTAATTGTTTATCTTAGATAATATTAATCCGTAAGTAGGTTTTACTACCCGTTGGACCAATCTGTAAAGTAGCCAATAGCATTATTACATTATATGATAGTTGATTATTACAATTAGTGATCTCTTGCACCTTGTAGTTTATAATTATTACAGATAGCAGATTAACAGAACATGTCATGTGTGAATATCAACATTTACTTCCACAAACATTAACATTGAAGTTTTCAGGTTACGTTACTGTCGATCGATTTTCCAAAATAGACCTATTTAGAGCCACACCCTACATACCTGTCTCAACAATCGGGCATCCTAACTACTTTATGCTAGTTCTGGTGTCGAGTCTGTCGACATTCGGACCTCCTATACTTTATGGTAGTTACAGTGTCCACAGGCAGACTTCGACACTCATATTGCCCCATAACAGAAATCATAATTTGGATCACGATATTGAGATTAACTTGCAAGAAATCGGATTTAGATGTCTTAACTCGCTCTGGGCGTACTGATCTACACGGTGAATGCTGTAATCCGTCCGTGTCGAGTTGTAGCTTTCAGTCGCTTTCAGCCTTCATTAAGACGGCTTAGAAATAATAAGGCAAATCAATGTAGAAAACGATGTTCTTACCCCTTGATTTGAGTAGAATTACAACATGATTAATAATCAATCAGGATATTGTACTTTCTGTATTGTTACTATTGAGTTCACCATGGACTAGTTTCTTTATCGTCATAGTTATTCAAACACAAACATGTGTTACGGTATTTCATATTATCCTAGTATACTGAAGGATTTAAATGTGGCCCTAAATGATTAGTTTGTATTATATTATCTAATGTTTCGGCTGTCTGTTTATGTGGCAGCAGGAAGCCTGGCACCCCTGTAGCACACTCATGAACATACAATAATTGAGATATGATGATGATGCCTTGTATCAATGACAAATTATAATACAAGTATGCTACCGACATCACGGAAATGACAGTTCATTATCTTCACGTTATGATGAAGAGTTACATAGATAAACGAATGCAATTATTAGGTCTAGTCTTTATTGTATGAAAGCCTAGATGTGAGAATATCAGTCTTTATCATTTATGTCACAATACCGTAGTATTTATGTTACTATGATGCAACATTTAAGCCACCTTGCCTAGGCCATGTGACCTAACTCTGCATATTCGCTAGGAGTGAGCGTATCTCGGAGTTGCACCCTTCCTCAGGAGAAATGTATTTAATTAAGCCAGGAATTCATGACTTCATCTACATTAGTTTTGATAAATATTTTCTTTTTATATATATGAAGTAGAAACACTTTAACATTCATAATTGAGCGTATCATGTTAAAGTATATTGACACCAATTGACTTACACATGGTATAAACAAAATTGTCATCTTCCTTCCTTTAATGTATGTAATTTAAACTGTGCAGTTCGTCAAGCCTACAGGATTCTGGCATGAGCCAACCAGTAATATTCCTAGTTTAGTAAGTTTTATTTCTTAGAGAGATTGCAAATGTTCTTGTTATAATTTCATTAATTTCAAACGTTTGCAAATTATCATCTATTGTCTTGGGCTTTAATGTAACCATGTGTTCTATTTGATATCCTTGTTTATTTTTATTGTTGCATTATAAGATCAGATTTATTTTCGGTTCCATCTGTTATCTGACGATACTTGGTGACAGCCACCGAACCTCGAGATGGTTGTGTGTCTGTTAAATGGTTAGTGTTTTGTCGTTCAATATCCATTCTTTGTTGTTATGTCTACCTATGAGTGCGTGCATACTAAATATGTGTGTGTCATCACAATGGAAAATAACAACAACGGCACCAAAGCTTCATATACATTTACATACACATTCTGTAAAACATTATGGTACAATGATGAGATGATAGCAATGAACACGATTCCCAGACACTGAGAGTGTCGACACAATGGGCGAGTGATGAGAGGTACATGGAGAGCATGCTCTCTGTCCAAGGTCCCTGTGATGAGAGGTACATTGAGAGCATGCTCTCTGTCCATGTAGTGTTTCCTTGACAGAACACAGAGTTGCATCAATTTGTGTTCTCTTTCCAAATCAGTCTTTAGCTATTAATTTCAACTCCAGGAAACTTTGATGACCACTGAAAAAAACAGCACTTTTCCCAAGACGTTCTGGTAGACCATTCATGTCCTGGTAGACCATTCATGTCCTGGTAAGACTATTCATGTCCTGGTAGAACACAAGTTGACTGTCCTGGCAGGATATCACGAGATACCTATTCTGGTAGAGCATACTAAGATATATGTCCTGGTAGTACATCCTTAGATATGTCCTGGTAGACTATCATGACATAAATGTCACAGAGTATCCCATGTAATATGTGCTAGTAGCACATCACAATATATGTCCTGGTGGGACATCACAAAACACGTCCTAGTATCATGATAGAATTGTCCTGGCAAAACATTACATATGTCCTGGTTAGATTCCACAAGATATGTGTCCTTGTAGGACATCACAATATGGATGTCCTGGTTGAACACCACACGTTAACTGTTAGGATATCATGATATACATGTCCAGTAAAGCATAGAATTGTATATCTCCCATTAGGACATACCAAGTTGTCCTGGTAGGACATGACAAGATATATGTCCCGATAGCACATCACAAGATTTGTGTCCTGGTAGAACATCACTTCTGGTCTTGCAATAAATTGTAGTATTTCTATGAGAACCGACTCATATCCTTAACAACGGATGTTCCACACTTCTTCAACAAGAACCTTCAAACATCCAGTAACCATGGTAACAGTCAGGATTCCTGGAATCTTATCAGCATCCTTGTCAAGATTACAGCACTGCACTGTAAGGTCAAGAGTTCATTTCAGCTGTGCGGAAACATCCACTGCGCTGAAACATCCACTGAGCTGAAACATCCATGCTGCTGAAACGTACACACTGATAAAAATTTGCAATCATAAATAGCTGCCATAATTCAACAAAGTTCCCATAGCAGCCAGTTTCCATGAGATTAACACACCTGTCCTTGACGGACGGTGGAGAATGAACGACTGCAGGTATACATCAGTGAACATGCTGTGTGTGACACACTGGTGTATGTACTGACAGCGACACCGTCTGAAAGTCTGAATGTCTGAACGGCAAGTTTGACAGCACTATCTTCAGATGAGAGTTGAGTCTGACTTTAATCACTATCGTCGTAGATTGGAGCAGACAACTTCTTCCTCTTCTTCGCTCTTGGCTTCATTTCTTCATCCTGAAACAAAACATCAGGACCTTTTGAGAAATTTCCTTCTCAGAATGTTCCGTTGACTCACATACTTTGAATGGGTTTGCGAAAAGAAATAGGTTTTGATGTCGGTAGAAAATTGGATCTCGTGAGAATATAGTCTCATTATTGACTTTAGGAATTTTAATATGAAAAAGTCGGGATTTTATTGACTAAGCTCTTCTCTCGTGAGACACACAATATTTTCTGGAATGAATGATTGATTATGGAGTTTTAATGTCGCTGCGGGAATATTTTCTTTGGAAGAAAGATGACTGACAATTGGTAGAAAAACAATTGGATGTGGATACCAGTGGAATAGCATTTGTTATGGAATAGATTGCCTGTAACAGTTATTGCTGAGTCACTGATGTTGATGTCTGATTAGCTTTACCTCACTGCTGGTAGATGTGCTCTCAGACTCGTCAACAACGGCCTTCTTTGTCTTGTTGGGTTTGGGACTCGTGTTCGACGCCTTCCGACCGCCGCGCAACACACGTGTTGTCTTGATATCTTCAATGTCCTCCGCTAAAGCCAACAGATCACTGTACCTGAAACGATGAGTGGATACTTCGTACACTGTAGGGCCACTGTCGTACGGGACATGGTTTCTAAAAGCTCTCGTATCCACTGAGACCATAGCGCCCTCGTAAGTGCACGACTCCATGAATTAGAGATGGCTATATGAGTCCTTATGGTCTCCTAGCAGATACGATACCCAGAAATATAAAACAACATTATAAATATTGGTATCTGTGCTCAGAAATTGTGTGACACATTGTGTTTGTTTGGCGCATACAGTCCACCCTTGTCTATCAGGAAAAGCATGTGGATAATGGATAATGGATATTTGAAGTCAGGATAAACTGGCATTGACTGTATATTAGGAAGGACATTAAAAGTTAATATCAATTTGTGTTCTGCACAATTTATGAGAATATTGGGAACAGCTATGTTGAACTTACTTTGTTTTCTGAGACTCATTGGCTGTCAGTTGTACTTGTTGTAGTGCATGCTGCACACTCTCGTTGTTCAAAACTGAAATTAAATACCAACCAATTATTGCAGAATTATGTGAGCAATATTATTACATAACAATGTAGACAGAATTGAGAAGACTGTACAAAATATGGAAATTGTGCATTAATTTATTACAAATATACAAAATAGACAGTATAAGATTCTGAATAACGACACCAGTGGACTTACATGAAATATTGCGGCAGACTTGTCTCATATGGTCAAGGTGAGCCAGGATCTGGTCGACTGACGGGTTGTCCTTCTTAGCCGCCGACCCCGTCCTGTGAAATAAAATCAGACATTGCCATTCAGCAAGAAACTATGTATCTAGTATATATAGCTACAAACGTTTGGAAGTGCACCTTTGTACATGAGAAGACTGCATTTCTGTGACCTAGTCTGTCAACAACAGTGAAAATAGTCCTGCGGTAACTGTAAAAATAGACGAGTGGCTTAGTTCTAAAATGTTCACCCAGCAGAGAATGGGTACCCAGAAGGATGACCTTAATGGCAGCTAGGGTTGAATACACCCCAGGGAGTTCAGAAGTAAATGAGCACACTGTCATATTATAATAATGTAGCACTTTCAACACATTTTCCAGGATGGATTTGGCTCCAAATAAAAGCAGATATTATTATTATTAATAGTCTTGCAGCAACAGTGAATATAGCATCACAGAACTCTGCACAAAGGTAGTATCGGTTGATACTACTTCGCTCCTAGCACATTCCATATAAGGGTCTCACCTCTGTCGTTTCTTGGGCGTGCCGTTGACCTTGGTGAGCTGCGTGTGGATGAGCTCGGCTAGCCGGTCCTCGTGCTCCTGGGCCCAGTACTTCAGGATGGACACCGTGAAGAAGTCGGTCCGCCGACACTCTCGCACCAGGATCGGCCGCAGCAGGTCCACCGCCGGACTGCAGACAAACACACGACACGTGGTGTCACCAGGACATAGGATGTTCATATTGAGACGACATGTGAGGCTGTGATATTAGGATAATTGACCAAAAAACTTCGGACTGTTTGTATTCTGTTTGTATTACGATATATATAAAGGAGTATTGTTAATCGGACACCAATCGGACTGTGATTATAGGATATTGGACAAAACATGAGACTGTAGTATTAAGATACATAAAGAAGTGCAGACAAACACACGACACGTGACGTCACCATTACTTAGGATGTTTATATTGAGACAACATGCGAGACTGTGATATTAGAATAATGGACTAAAACATGAGAATGTAGTATTACGATACATAAAGGAGTGCCTACAAACACATGACACGTGACGTCACCATCACTTAGGATGTTTATATTGAGACAACATTCGAGACTGTGATATTAGAATATACTGGACTAAAAACATCAGACTGTAGTATTATGATATATAAAGTAGTGATAATCGGACACCAATATTAGAACATTGCATACCTTTCTTGCTTCAATAGTACTAATATGCTGGTCAGTGCCTCTGCATGGGCTGAAATAATAAACATTCAGGAATATTGTAGCCGACAAAGAATATTGTAACTGACACAGAATATTGTAACTGATATTTTAACTGACACAGAATATTGTAACCGACACATACAGGAATATTGAAGCTGACACAGAATATTGTAGCTGACAATCTCATAGATACCAGACATATGTTACTCTACCTTCAACAATGTAGTTGATGCAGGATAACTTTACTTTTCTAATTAGTATTGTGAATAAGAAATGATGACATACATACCTCCAAATTCTAACTTGGGTAAAATGGGCAAGATGTGTTCAATCTGGATATTGTGAGACATGATCAGCTGCCACAGGAAGTACTGCTCGATTGTCTCCCATTCTAAACTCTCATCTGCAGGAGGAAGAAAATGTCAACTATTGTACTCGGGGCTGCTCCTTTCTAGCTGTTCTGTCTGTACTTTCTGTCAGACGCATGCGCAGTTACCAAGGATCAACACCGCGCAGTATAACTGAGCATGCGTCAGACAGAAAGTCGACAGTAC
>JAUTBZ010134124.1:0-29876 GCA_032361785.1 Lepetodrilus galriftensis
ACATATGCATGCAAGTCATGATATTAGTGAAAGATTCTAGAAAGTGACTTTAAACCCCAAATCAACCAACCAACAACCTTCATTTCTGGAAGCATTTATCTGATATTGAGGGTGATTTATCCTAAATGGTTTGATTTATCCTACATACCGGTAGTTGTTTATGCACTAGTTGTTCCTGAGATGGATTAAATTTCATAGGTTAATGGGAGATGAATTAAGGTGAGCTTGCTAGGTCAGAGGTCATAGCTCTTATAATTACCTAGTGATACTATATATACACATACATTTTATCTTTGATTTAAAGAAAATTCTTCTCTGTAAGAATATGGAGTTTAACGTCGCTGCGGGAATCTTTCACCCATTTGCGACGATTCTCTGTAAGAATTCCAAATATACTAATATTCTTCCAGATGATCCATTATGATAGAATTACCATCTCAATGATTTAACTATGATTCTGTGGGATTCTAGTAAATCCTATGGGATGAAATATAGGAAGTCCTTGGGTTTAATGATGATCTGTTGTGTATTGTTCATACATTCCTCAATACCGGTAATCATGACTTGCAAGATTACTGTGATCTAGACCACTCGAAATATGCGCATTGTTGGACATATACCATTACTAGATTTACAGATATGGACTAGTTTTTAATGTTTCACATAGTTTCTGTTTGTAGCTTCATGGTTAATTTAGATACTTTTATATGTAAGGTTAAGAATATGTCGTTCAGTGGGTATTTTGTATTTGAAAATAATTCCTTCAATAATTGACTTCACAATTTATATTTGTATATAAAAATAATTCCATTCAGTAACAGTGGGTATTTTGTACAATATTTCCTTCAATGAGTATTTTTTATTTTAGAATAATTTAATAAAATTATCTTAAAAATTCATCCAAGCCCCTTGTCCACAGAGCAGCGGTAGCACTAAGAGAGTTGTAACTCTATGTTAACCCTCTCCCTGCTGGATTAGGCACAGGCACTGCTCTTTATGACATCTCCGGTTGCCTCCAGCATGGAGAGGGTTAATGTATGGGAGTTATGACTCTCGTAGTTCCATGATAGTTCTATAGAACCCAACCCAAGGTCTCAATCTCTATAAACAAAATGTGAAACGGTTTGATAGATATTAAACTGTAGAAATTCTTATACTAATATTGGCGTTGCTAGCAGTTTCTCAAGAATGTTTTTTTTTCAAATAAGTCTGTTATACCTGCTAGTCTAAGTCTGTTTTCTCCAGACTACAAGACAATCTCTCTGACTACAAGACAATCTCTCTGACTACAAGACAATCTCTCTGACTACAAGACAATCTCTCTGACTTCAAGACAATCATGTCCTCTGGTTTCCGCGTCTACCTGGGCTTGGAATCGGCAGATTCTCAGACAGAGCAGGACTATGGCGCCAATGTCGGGTTATTACCACACAATGTGACATTTCTCGCAGGCAATATGAGACCTCAGGGCTGGCAGGAAAATAATCGGCGCCCAGATAAATATCCAAACGTTAACTGCTCACGTGAGGAACGTTTGTGTTCATTACCAATAGGTTCCGAGAGGATTATGTTTGCAGCATTTCAGAGGAAAGGAAATACACATGGAGAGCGATAATAGTTTAGCTGTCGGTAGAGGCTTGGTGTATTGGGGAAGACACCTCGACATTTGTGTTGGGGATTCTTTGTTGAGGCGATAACATCGCGTAAGCTGCCTTGTAGAATGGAGGAGAGAAACTCGATCAGACTCTTCTGCAAAGGAGATAAGATAATTTAGATTGTGGAAGTAAATGGATTTTTTAGAAGTTTAATGCATAGGGGGATGGAAAGTTTAACTTACAATTAAATTTGATTACTAGTTTTAATAGTTTTGGTTATTTAATTATTATTTTTTTAAATTGGGATTTAGAGCTGATTTCAACTTTCTTTCACTTGTATTATGGCTTGTCAGTATTTTATGGCAGGAGGAAATCTGCAACATCCGTAGTTCTCAATGTTGCATTAAACCTGCGAGCACTGGTTGGTACTAAGTCTTAAGACCAAGAAAACAAATAGTAAAACATGTAGTATCTATATACAGCACAATAATTTATATTTATATATCGTAATATTTTGTCTTCATGCAGTTCTTTTCATTTAATGTTTATTACTTTTGACATGAATTTAAATTGTATATTTTCATTGACTAGACTTTTGGAATCTTGATGGCATAAAATGTAACTCTTCATGCCGACTTCAATTCCCCATCCACGTGCAGGCAGTGTAAACATTGCTATTCAATATTCCCTCCTTGGTCTGTTATCACCAAGAGGGTGAAGAAACCTGTTGAACCCATCAAAAGGCCGCTGTATCCGACACTCACCCCACTGTGCCAAGAACACTTTAGTTCTTTCCTATTTTGCCGTATTTCCAAGGATTATTTCAAGTGTTTTCTTGGGAAACTTGGATGAGGGGTAACTGTATTCACTAGTCTATATAGGTATATATTTACAATTTCTACACATGAATTGCGAAAGAAAACACATCTGCCCCAAAACAAAGAACATAAGTTTATATCAATTTCAAATCTATGTAATTTTTATTTATGTATTTAGAAACTTATGCTTTCTGTTGCCGATCTCCTAACTGAAATTTTGGTTCTTCTTCAATTTATTGTTAGGAAAAACAAGATGGTTCGTGTTTGCGTCTATATCTTGTGTCCGATCTCAACACTCTCCAAACTCTTATAGGAGTGGATGATTTATCGCAACCTGGAAATATACTTTTGGCAAAGCTTTTTGATAATGTTGGAATATACAAGGCGAGCTAGAAATAGCCTTTGTGTCATCAATGTTTTTACATGCTGCGTAACATCTGTTCGACCAAGTGACTCAGATATGAGACACACTTGAAAGTTGTTACAAGCAATTTTCATAGAATGTTGAATATAAATGGATGTGATTTACAGGTGAATTTTCACTGGTTTCCCTGGGGTTAAACTATTTCTAACACATGTTTCCGAGGGATAATAATGATTGTGTGGATAAGTATGACGAATGGCTATGTTACTTAGAGACTATATATATGTTGATAAATGAGCTTTTTATGACTATGATTAACAGTGGGAGCAAATGAAAAAGGAAGATTTTGTAGATTAGTTATTTTGATTAATAGGATATTTTATTGCTTTAGTATGAAATTTACGACCATTTCAATAGACATGATTCATCAATAATTTGTTCATAGATATTACATAGGTGTAGCGGGGTGTAATGTAAGACGTTTCTACTAGTCTCGGTCAGCTGGGTATAATGTAAGATGCTCCTACTAGTCTCGGTCAGCTGGGACGGGTGTAATGTAAGATGCTCCTACTAGTCTCGGTCAGCTGGGTGTAATGTAAGATGCTCCTACAAGTCTCGGTCAGCGGGGTGTAATGTAAGATGCTCCTACTAGTCTCGGTCAGCAGGGTTATATTACCCCTTTGGCTCATTGGAATCCCAGGATCTGCATGATCCTTTCTTACATAGGTACTAAATAATTTAACATTTTTATAAGCAAACTATGTGTTTGGTTGCCAAAAAAAATAAAATTAATTTATTCATGCAATTATCTATATATCAACATGTGTTTTACTTGTGTTCCATAACATTTGCATACCTATATATCAACATGTGTTTTACTTGCGATTTATCAACATGTGTTTTACTCAAGTGGTGTAACACTTGGAGCACTTGCTCTGAATTAGTATAAGTACTCTGACAAGTTACAAGCTAACTGCCGTCACTGAGGAGGGCAAGTTACACGCCTAACAGGAGCGGGATGGTGCAGTGCCTCGGGCTAACCAAACAAGTAGTCCCAGTTTGAATCCATTCTGGGTTAGCCAGTACCTTATTCACTGCTAAGACCAGTTTCAAATCCGTGGGAAATTCTAAAATTTTGCGTAAATTCTTGTGTTTTCTGTAACAGCCATGGCTCATAATGTGACAATTAGATATTGCAGGTTTTCCTCCCATCGTAAACAACTCGCAGAAATACTATATAATAATAATAATAATTATTATATTAATAATAATAATAATAATGATAATAAATAGTCGTTGCCTATGGGTGAGATATTACCGCTGCGACCTAAAGCATTAATTCATTCGCTAAAAATAAATAATAATAATAATCATATTTAAACAATGGAATTTGGAATAAACGGCTGAATTTTTTCTCTCGTTCCAGCACGCTATTTATATAATCCATACACGTGACATGTGTTAATTGTCTTCCAAAATGTGCTATCAATTGTTTGACGGAGTAAAGTCAGTTTGGAAAGGTTATGACTTGGCATCATCAATGAACGTCTTCCATCCCGATGTTCCTTGACATTCAGAGCTGATCCAGCTCACGAACACGACTCGGAACGCCCTCAGTTTCATCTTACACCATCTTACAGAAGTGTGTCTGGATGCTAAATGCCACGATGATAGAATATCCCCTCGAATGATTGCCGTTCTACCCCAGTGTGTCTCTACCAGCTTCCAGATTGTGTTTGTGGCCGCCATCCGTGTGTTTTCTTCACGCCAAGTGCAGCGGTATGAAGCGCTTATGAATACATATTTTTTTCCTATTCATATCCACCAAATAAATAGATTGTTATTAATTTCAAACAGGTTTAAGGTGTGATGTGTTTTTTTAGCAAGTTGTATTATTATTATTATTATTATTATTATTATTATTATTATTATTATTATTATTACAGTGCTTTTCAAACAGTATCATTCTCAATATTAATTGTATTTGGTAGCAATTATTTAGTGATTATTTTCATTTTAAAGTAACATTGTTGTCGCCTATGGGCAAGATATTCCTGCTGCAATGTAAAACATTAATTCATTCATTTCTTTTCACTATTTAATGCTAATAAGTGTAATATACAATATGTGCATTTTAATTTGTTTTAACCTATTTAATGCTGGGGGCAACTGCAGATACCAATTACCATATAATCTGACATGGAAAAGGTCAATATAACAACAGTAGTACTCAACACTATGAACATTACTGTGGATTGCAGTGACATATTGGCCTCTATCAGAGGGATATATTAGCTTTTATTGGTGGATAAATAGGTGGTCGTATATCACAGCCTTGTCCAGCTGCTCTATTGGCCGTGTACTGTGTGATACGCGACTGTGGGGATACTTTATATATTAACACCATTCCAGGGAGGTGAGCCATATCCAACTGTGGGTACCTGACGTACCGTTCTATAGCCAGGTTCTGTTGACACCCTCGCTGATGGCTTATTCACATATGGACCTAGTCCACACGATTTATGTGGGATGGTGGGGGAGGGGAGGGTCGGTCTGAGGGATTGGGGGGACATTAAACACATGGGCAAGCTCTCCTGGCCTATGCAAGGCTCGTGTCACTTATCATTGAAATCAGTCCATACACGAGGCTATGTGTATAGGAAGATCGTTGATAAAGTGTCTGTCCTGAATGACAATGCCCCGGTCAGGTTTCAGATACAACAATGTTGACAGATCCCAGTTTTATATGTACCCGTATCAACAAACCTGCCTGATTTCGTAGGGTCCCATTTTTGAATTTTTAAAGAAATCTCACTGCCAGAGCGTGAACTGTCGAATCGTCGTGCGTTATCGTAGAAAGGACAATTGCTTCATGGTCAAGAGCTCGGGGATTACTACGACGATGGCTCTAGGGTTGTAGCTATTGAGCCGGATTCCTGGCCTTGTCACACCTGGCTAGAAATCGCTCGTCAATCGTGACGGGGGATAGCCGTGCTTACCTGTGGGGAGAGAGAGTCGGTGGTAGTTCCTGACCAGTCCCCTCGGAAACCCGTTAGCCAGGTTCCAGGCTCGTACGACCGACCGTCGCTCGATCTCTCTCTTTCTCCCGTACGACCGACCGTCGCTCGATCTCTCTCTTTCTCCGGAGGATATTTGTTCGGGAGCCTTAATGCCTGTGTGTCCGCGTGGCCAGGGGTTTGTCGGCGGTGTATCTCTTCTCCCCCGTGGGACCTGGTCAGTCTTTAGGCAGTTGTGCAACATGACCTACACGGTTCACGGCAGGTCGCGAGATTCTGCCGCGCGATGATGACCCCTTCGTGGAATTCTAACTGACAGGGATTATGGAATATGTTTATACAAGGAGGATCTACTTTAATGCCAGCTGGATATGAACAGAGGAATGTTTCGTGTTGTCGGTCAATTTGTGTCATTTTTTTCGTAATTGTGAAGATGACCCCCATGTAAACCAAACAGGAGGTTTATGTATGTGATTTGTTTCGTATCGGAGTATATGTTCAAGGTGTTAGTGAGATATTCGGGATATAAGCGGAATGGCTGGGTGTTGTTCTCCGTTCGGATGTCTGAGTAAGAAGAAGAAGAAGAAGAAGGGTTTCGATGTCAATGGAGCGCCTTATACCAGACCAAAACCAGTTGAGGTATACGTCATTCAAAATAATTATTGTATAAATGGTAACCTAAAAATATGATTACGTATACACTATCTGACTTGTATTGGGTTATAATGTTCTTGGCTTTGATTTTATTCATGAATAAATCTGCAGCAATATATCTAATTATTTAATGGCCAATTAGAATTGTGCTATGCACCACTAGTTGTTTGTCTCAGACAAAAATATGTATAAACATTTTTCTTTTAGTTGTTTGTCTCATATGGGTTAAATATCCCTGCTACAACGTGAAGCACAAATTCAATAAAAACTAATTTGGTGCCTCCATATTTACTGCAACACTCAGTGCTATGGATGTTGCGGGTTTCTGTAGGCCGTACACTGACACAAACAGTGATACGAGGTAAATAGTCTTGAAATCAGCTCTTGCCTTCAATTCCAACACTAACAACAACAAAAAGAAGCTATGTCAAATGCTAAGTTTGCACTGAGCCTAAAGGCTAGGTGCACAACATAACCATTAACACACAATTACAACTCAAATTACACTAAATACTATTAGTCATTCATCATTTTCAACCTGCTACAATGCATTTTATGGGTCACTTGCTTGAAGAACGTAAAAACATGCGGGGTTTGCAGGTCATAATAATATAGGGGTACCAATATAGGGCTCATCCTTGCAATACTATGCAAACTGCAGTGGTATGAATGCACACGTGAATAGCCAAGTAGAACCAATGATAACAGTTACGAATGTAAAAGCGCAGCACATTTCGTGGAAGCTTATGGTTCCACCCCACCCACCATTCAGGTGTAAATGGTTTGTCAACAAGGCTAATCGCTATGTACATAAATGTTTGTGAAATGTACGTGGATGGGAGTGGTAGGTGTGGGGATGGAGGGGGGAGGGGGGTTGGCAGGGACAAGATAACGATGAAATCTGATCTACAATTGTCTCAGGCTTTAGTCTGACAGTGTAATGGAGCTGCACGAAGCGGTGCAATTAACACATTGATATAGACATACGGTTCAGCTACTTAACCCCAAGAACGCCAAATATCAGAAATCAATCTATGTTTTTTTTTATCAATTGAAAGGATTTGCAGAATGGCAGTTCTTGTTGGACGTTGGATGTCTTTCTTCTAATGGGTTGTCACCATTCCTTCCTCCTTCTTTTCTTCAACCTCTTCTCCTTCTTCCTCCTATCAACATCAGTGAAAAAATAAGCCAATGTATACAATGTAATTTTCAATAGTTAAATCTTTTTTCTTTTTTTTATACTGATTTTTAAAATATATTTTTTAATTTTTAAAAATTAAAATTCAATTCAGTACATTTTTTGTTTATCGAGTCATGGAATTACATTTTTTATTTTTTTGAGTGTAGGTATGTATATTGTTCTCCTTTTGTTGCCACACATGAATGAACTGTTTCCATGAGTGTTGCATTATATACTAATTGACTCACTCATTCATTGGTGACTTTGAAAAAGGTAACACAGACTGAACTACTACGTAATCATATTGAGTGGCGCCACTTGGATTACAGTCCACCGTTACATGCAGGACAGTTGTGCAATTATCTTATCAACAGTTGTGCAATTACTCTGACCAACACCTCACACCTCCTCCAAGTTCAAGGTCACACAATGTTTTGTCTTCTCCATATCTAAAGTATAAGTGAATTACCTATTAGGTCATACAGTGACTGCTGATTATTGTATCTCGAGATTTCTGAGATTATCTCGAGATTATCCTGTAATTGCCGGCAAAGACATCAGCGGCTCAAGTGGTTGGATACAATCCGGCTTATGTGGGAAGGTGTATACCGAGAGAGAAAAGGGGTGGCTCGTGAATTAACGCAACATTAGACCAAAGAGGGTTAATGGCGACAAGTAGGCCAGCATAAAACCTTTTATGTCGCGAGCATTATGGCCATTTCGACTCATAATTGTCACTCTTAGTACTCATAATTTCCTTGATACCTCTGAATGAGATATGTGTAGCCACGAGTATGATGAGATACTGACGGCCTATATAGCCGATTTCTTGTTCGCTGCGTTTTGTACGTTCCGTGAATACTGAGCATATCCCTGCTTATAAATGTCTCATTGCCATGCATGAAATAATTTATTGGACGAGTGTGTGAAAAATCAGGAAACTTCTCACACTTATTATTTATCATATTCTGGCTTGTTTGAATGCCAATGCCGGTTGGGTGAGTCATTGGACCGAACCCTACGACAAATTGTTAATTTGTCAAATCAAAATGAGATGTACTATTGACCCTTTGTCATGTCCTATGTTTTCTCAGTATGTACTATTTACCTGAGGACAGATGTTAATGTTATTTACTTACCGTATCACATGCACTGTAGCTATTAACAATTTGTCAAATCAAACTGAGGCGTAACGTTGATGCATTTTCATATCCTAGGTTTTCCCAGTATGTACTATTTTCCTGAGGACAGATGTTAATGTTATTCACTATCACATGTACTGTAGCTCGTATATATCTCTGTTGTGTTTAATTGCAACCAATTTATCTGATATTTAAGTTGAACTTTCGTCGGTTAGGTGGCCTAATGGACTAGAGCGCTAGAAATGCGAGAGTTCCAGAGTTCGAATCCCGAGTTCAATATATCTGATTATGAAGATCTTTTAAAACAATGTCACAGAGAAATGATAGCTGTATTGTAACCAGATAACAAACAAAAAATATCGAGAAAAATCAGTGAATTTTAAGTATGATTCCTTTTCTTTCAAGATAGAACAATTATGTGGTTATAGTGCGTTTATGGTGGGGAAGAAAACCCTTAACAACAGTAAGAAACATGAATGTTGTTTAGTGGGGATGAACCATGGGAGACAACCCATCCTTCACAGCATGTATAAGGTACTGTTATCCATCGACGTTGTTTTCGAACTTGGGAACCTTTGGTAATGTTTTCTAATGTGCTATTAAACCACTGCAGTATTCTCTCCACTACTGAGACGAAATATCCATTAATAGACCGTCAAGTATGTTAATTTCATTTTATATTATGCTAATTTAAATTTCACACACCAGCAACTAATCCGGTCACGAAAACACGAATCGTTTGAAGATCGTTTAATTTGTCTTATCCGACATCGTCTTAACCGACACCCTAAAAGCAAACCGGTCGTGTTCATTCCTTGAAGCATAACACAGTCGGATCTACTGAACAGGATGTCTCTGTGTGTAAGACTAATAACCCTGGAACAGAACAAACACACTCACGATAATAGGAGTTAGTTGTCAGTTTACATTCCACTAGTAAGTGTATCAAGTCAGGTGTATCTATGTACTGTCAATGTAATGCCGCGTGCCCCAATTTCAGATGCTCAGAGAATCTGCACTGCTGTACATTAAACTGAAGAGCAAAGTTCAGATTCATACAAACATAATCTGAGAGCTTATTCTCGAAACGTACTTACGGACTTCTTAGTCCAAGAACAGTTCGTAGCCATACCGTAAGAATGTTTCGAGAATAGGCCCCCAGGTCTACAAATTGTATTCTATCTGATAAGTCAGGTGTATCTATGTACTGTCAATGCATCGTGCCCCAATTTCAGATGCTCTGTGAATCTGCACTGTCGTACATTAAACTACGACGAAGACCGAGGTTCAAATTTGAAAAAACATAATCATAGATCCACATCTCGTATTCTATCTGATATGAAGTGCTTGTATGAAAGGATACATAAACCTTGTCGGAAATCACTAAAGCGAGTCTTAATAGTAGCCACTGGTATGTTTATAAATTGTGGTTCTTGGAATTGAAGACGCAGATCCTAACCATAGATCAAAACCATTTTCAATGGTTTTGTATGTTTAATTACTTATTTATCTATTGAACTCTGAAATTGTTTTCAAATTATCTGAAAGCAATAAGGCAACTGAGAAGATTTCTGACCCAGGTGTCTTGTTTCGTAACCCCGAGACATCGTTCATGGGACATGCACACGAGCATACGTTTCTTTTCAATGAAAAATAGTCTGTTCTCGCTTTCGATTCATGGCTGTTTGTGCTGACACCCCCTTTACACAGGGTATAGTCAGCCTTTGCAAAGCATTTAAACAGGACTCCTTAATTCCAGATCATTTACCTGCAGATGTATAGGTTCCGAGCTATTGTATGTGCATGATTACAAATGACAGTGTAGATTTCAACACTATACGCCACCGATTTGAGAGACAGAGATCACTACGATTCATTACGCATTCACGGATATGTACGTTATTTTTTTAAGTCGTCGGAAGTGGAAAGGAAAGTTAATGAATAGTTTACATGGAGGAAGTGTTTTGCTTTATGTCTGGTTGTTGTGGTCGAGGAAATATGTTCGTTTTTTTATGTCGATGTACTTAGTAAACTACATAGTTGTATCAGCGATCCACATTTCTAGCCAGTAAACTAGCTAGCCTGATTTATATCACAGTAGATGAAACTGAGTCGAGTCATAGTCCTATAGCTAGAAGCATTATTGCAATTTGTGGTAGATTATTAAAGGTGTCTAAATAATGAACATATTGTTACGTTTTATTTTGCGATTAATTAATACAATATAACTTGTTAATCGTAATACAGTGAGACATAATTAATAGTGTTTCCATTATCATACCCAACTTGATGCCGATGGGAATGTGGTAAGCGATACGAGGGATACGTGATACGGTTGTATGCCATAGTGAGGTACTTGAGCAGTTAATTAGAAAATAAATAATGAGCACCGGTTTGAATACGTCGTACTGTGTTTAGTTCACACCTTCTGCACAGACTAGGAATGCGGCGTCGTGTTCATCAGACCTTGTAGTGAGAGGCGTGTTGTTGTTTGACAAACATTGGGAATGGGTGCCATACAGACACCCGTCTAATTTTGAAATGGACGAGTCGGACACTCGTCTAATTTTGAAATCGACGCGTGCAATATTGAGCAACAGTGTGAATTGCAGCGCAGAAATAGACATCCTTTTTTCTTCTAAAGCTTGCAAAGTTTGCGGCTTTCTTTTGGTGTTTGTCTTCTGGAAATAGGAATGCAGATGTGTATCCCAGAGTCCGTGCATATCAATATTGAGATTGTAATGTTTGAGATCTCATTTGCTAAGCAGTTTTGCGGGAATAATATTAGCGTGTATATGATGTGGACCCATTTAGCTGTGCACTGTATGCCTCGTCGTAAATCCCGACCAATGAGAGCTGATAGCAGTAGACGATAAACATAGAGATCTTCTTTCATGTAGTATTCTTGTTTATTATGTACATGTATATACATTCATCAACACTTAACGTAATACTTCATGGTTGAAAGTTGTTATTTACAATGTAAGCATACATTTATACAATGGAATACTGTTCAAAGATCGTCACATATTGGTGAATGATACCTGCATGACATTAAGCAGTAAATAAATAAATAAATACAAACAGGTTTTTTAAATAAATAAAATACAATAAAATAAATAAACTATTCAAAGACCACATTGTATGCATATTATATTGGAATAAACAGAAAAATGAAACCAAATCTATTAAACCAAATCAGTAGAAGAATCTGCATCTATTATTCATTACTCAACCCAAACTTCATACTGGTGATGGTGCACCTATCATCCCCCAGCACCTAACACATCATTGAGTATCAAACGCATGAATTTCCAATTCTTGTACCGAATATCTCTCAATTCTTGCGTTTTGATTCTTGAGTTCCTCGACAGTGGTTTCATGTATTATATCCAAAGTTCTCTTCTTGTGTAAAAAAAATCCCTAATTCTTCCTTTTGCAGATTTCCTAGGCAGCAACTCCAAAAGTGGTTTCATATATTTCAAATACTCTCCCCGATCTTGTTTCAAATGTCCTCAATTCTTGCCTCTTGATTCCAGATTTCCGAGGTGGTGGTGGCGGGGCAGGACCAGAACGTTACGGCGCGCGAAGCCCTGTTACTATGGAGTCGCAGACACGTGGAAGGATATCCTGGGGTACAAATCAAAGATTTTTCGTCCAGTTGGAGAGATGGAAAAGCATTCCTTGCCATCGCGCACAGACACAGGTAAGCCAATGAAAACTTACTTTCCAAAAAAAGTCCATGTTTGGCGTAGATACGGTATTCCTGAAATAAAAATTACATAGTTATTATCACTTAGGTCTGCGCTACACTTGCAACTGAATCGTTTTACGACTCGATCGTTTTATGCCGACTCCCCAAATCGAATCCGCGCAGATTCGTCGTCGAACCATCCCCGATTAGTCATGGATATGTTTTTTAGGCCGACTTCATATGCTACACATCGAACTACATATTTTCTCATCACCACCCACGCATTGCCAACCATCGGGAGTCGGCATTAAACGATTGAGCCGTACGACGATTCAGTTGCAAGTGTAGCGCAGGGATTACTGTATTCACAATCTATTGTATTATTAACTCTTTCCATGCTGAAGGCAACCAGAGATGCCCAAAAGAGCAGTGCCTGTGCCTAATCCAGCAGGGAGAGTGTTACATATTAATCGTACCTTATGGATGAACAATTCCTGATGCATCATAAAGCAATAATCACTCACTGCTTCAGACTTTTAGTATTAACCCTTTTTCTGCTGTAGGCAATGGGGAAATGCTGTAACACAGTAGTGACTCATCCAGTAGGGAAAGGGTTAAATTAAATAGAATCCTTTTTTTTTTTGGTTTCCTTTCAAAATGTATTGCTTACTGTTTGTGTGGCAGACACAGATACGAGATTAAAGGGAAACCGCAATTTGTTGAGTAACTGTGAGAAACAAGATTTATTTTAAATGTCTTTAATGAATGTTATTCCAATAAATCCCAGAGGAAACTTTACGAGACAAGGAATGTCGCCCACAAAGTAGCTAGTAGTTGTGGAAAAGTAATTCAAGTTTCAAAGAAATACGGATAATGTCTGCCATTTTTTATTTTAACAAAAAACAAAAAACAAAGTTATGCGAGAGTAAATTTATGCACATTGTATCCTATGCTATACCCCATGGAGTATACGCGTGTAAACCCAAACCTGTTTTTGCAGAGTGATCATTATCAGTTTGCAAAGAATTCCGACGTTCTCGCCAAACCAGATAAACCATCATCATACCAGAGTGTTAACAAACTTCAAACTTGTGATGTTGCATATCATCCCTTAACATCTAAGGACGAACTACCTACCTGTAAACATCTCGCGATGGCCCACCTACCTATGCCGAACTTGTTTGTGTCCTGTTCCGCGACGTTTATTATTTAGCGACAGTATTGTAATTTGTCATCCTCGAGATTAAAGTTTGTTTTACATAACTTTGCAGGGTATTAGCACCCGGATTCAGTGTTAAAGAATACGTGATGGCGGTTTATTGGTTCTTTGTGGATGTAATGGCGTATCTTGTCCGAGTATAAACTTACAAATAAATAGGTCGTTGGGATACGAATGCCTCAGGAGAAGAGACTGATGAATGGAGATGAAATCCAATCCAAACATTGATGTGTCGTTCGTGAACAGATGCATAGTTGCATGTTTCACGAGGTCACATTCTTAAATTATTCCGAGCGTAAAACGTAAATTCCATTGGGTGGCTCTACTACAAGTCTGTAACGTTAGCTCCGTCAGGGTTTTAGCATCTTTCAAGGGTTTAGCATTTTACCTTTAAGAAGGAGTATTACAGCTGATCCAGGATACATGAAACTATGTGTTTTTTTACCCTATAAGAAAGATCTATGTTTGTGTTTCTACATTTAACCTTTTCCCTGTTAAAGGCAATCAGAAATGTCCCCATGCATAGTGATTATAAGTAAGCTGTTTGCTACAAGAACACTGAAAAGTGGCATAACATCTTGAATAGATCTTCTTTTTTTTAAATATTACCTTAGAAGTATTCTCATTAATTTATATCTTGATTAGAAGTCAGGTTTTGTTGCCAGTTTTTGATAAGTAGAGTTGTCTTATATGGGTGAGATATTCCCACTGCAACATGAAGCACTAGCAAGTGAGCTTGCTTTTTTATATTTCTCCTTTGAATCTTGGAATTAAGTTGCATCGACAATTTTTCAGTGCAACCACAGATATTGGATACTTTTTTTTTCTCGGACGGTAGAAATTAATCAGTTATGCTAGACAGTGAGATTATAAAATGTGCCAAGTTTGTTTGTATGAATTAAACCAAGGCTACTCTATCAATGTAATACAGTTTAAAAATTATACTAACTTGTCTTCAAGGAAGAGACTTAAAAAACCCACCTAAATTTAAAACTAAATTTAAATATATACGCTGTCATCCAAAATCCATATTTAAGAAAAATCATAAAATTAATAATCATAGAATAATATTATATTTTGGATATCCCATATAGAGCAAAACACCCAAAAAATGTATGTCTATAGACGAAGCATAATATAATTAGATCAGCAAAATGAATATCAGATATAAATCTCCTCCGCATTCATAACAGATTTCCAATATCTTGCATTCATAGAAACGTGAATGACATTTGTTTGCCATATCCTGTGCTATATTCAGAACCTGAAATTTCCCAGCAACTACTGGAGCTATTGTTGCAGACTCATTGATGTCTGTGTAACATTGTAATAGACGTTTCTTGTCGCCGATCTGGCGAAAGTAATCTGCATTGGAAGAAAATTATCCTTACGTGTATCGACAACCTTTTATATTTCAGACCTGACTTGATAGATTTCCGGAAAGCAAGACAAAACAGCAACAAACAGAACCTAGAAAATGCGTTTTGCTTTTACGAGCGGGAATATGGAGTTACTCGACTTCTAGATCCTGAAGGTAAGAAAATTAATAGAAACATCCAGTATCAGTGCTTTTTTTTTTCAGTAATGTTTTAAAAAATAAAAAGTTAGCTCCCCTTACATTTACTTATCAAAATATTATTTTAAAAAACAAATCAAATTATTTATTTTAATTTCATATCTTCAGAACATATAAATGTTTTCCCAGTGTAGATATTTTCTTGGTTTATACCCTGGTAGGCACAACTTCTTGGGTCAGTTCTACATGGGTCTAATCTCATCTTGTGAACGTTCACAGGTTCTTGTCCAGTGAACCACATAAACCTTGACTTTTCTACATAATGGGCAATATAACATTATCACCTTTGTCCATTGTCCGCAAGCACTGACCCCCCTAGCTGGCTGTCTATAATTTTTTCGGTGTATATTTCATGTTGATAAATTGAAAATTATGCTGTCAAGACAAGTTGTTTTTCTAGGAAGTTTTGAATACTTTGGTGTCAGATTGAAGTGGAAAACTTGATAGATTTCTGAAATAGTAGTAGCTACGAGGTAATTGCAAGACTGCCCAGATAAATCGATAACCGGCTTGGCCAGCTACAGGTATTGTATACATCCTGTTGACCACAATAACAATTATAGGTTTAGATTTTAGTACTATTGTTGACGGATAATGTTAGCCATTTGTTTGACAAAGCCTACGAAAACCAGCTGGAAATAAATGGTAAACAAATATATGATTTTTTTCTACATGTGTATGCGATGCATTTTATCATGCTCTCTAAAAGGTTAAGAATTGGAATTTGGTAAATGGAAAATAGTGTTAGGAATTACTGGTTTGTATTTTATTGTATTCAATAATTTAAGTATTATTTTCCCCTATGAATTTGTACATTAGTAGTGGGGGTCAGTAAATAAAATCTACTGTGTGAATTTCTTAGCGGTAAGCATTTTCATTGGCAGCGAACCAGGTCATCTCCCCTGTATACTTTGTTTCTCACTCAGATTAGTGCAATGTGTTGCTTAGCGGTGTTTACAATATTTGATAATGGCAAGGAATGACAGACTTGGTTTACCTCCCAGAATTGAAATATACACCATTTGAAATATACATGCTGAAACATACACCATCTGAAATATACACCATCTGAAATATACTACATTTGAAATATCCACGATCTGAATTAAATGTGCTGAAATATACACACACCAACTGAAAAAAAATTGACTGGAAAAAGTACTGAATGAAATATACATTGGCCATTTCTGAAATATACACAGGTTTCACTGGATGCTTCCAAAGTCTTCCCTGTCTTATTGTGAGGTACGAACAAAGGAAGTGCGAAATATTCTGACATTTCAGGCTCATACCTGAAGGTGCATCTCATAATGTCAAATGTCAAAGCAAAGTGAAGAAATTGACATTTATATGTTATATTTTGCAAGGATGTGTTTATTGTCTTCTTACCTGAATAGACATCTGTATAAATCACTGGGTGCTTATACCCCAAAACATGGAAATTTGTTTCATCGAGTCAGTTGGTTACCATGGCACATTCCAGCTGAAGGTTGTCTATGTATTAGGGGTGTCACGATTCACCGATGCATCGGTGGATCGCGATTTTACCTCTTATATCGTGATACGCGATTCTGTCTTTGTGAATCCATTCATAATTTTAATGTGAATCGATTTTTAAATATATGTTCAGATCAATTTGTTTTAATAATATTCCTGATTTTAACAGGTTATTTCCGCTCTTAAATGCAATTTAAATACAAAACTAAGTGATTTATTGTTTGCAGGTCCATTTACATGTATAGTTCTTCTTTTATTGGTAACACAGTTTCAAGGAATGTCTGTGGTATTCAGTTGTTAAAAAACCACCAGTACAGTATACCAAGCAAATACCAAATATGTCCGCATTTTAATGACACACGTTGATGTATATATACATTTTAATGTAAATTTGAGATATTCCCAGCATTCAAGTATTAAAATAGGCATTTTCAATGTTATCCCCCAAACAATGTTTTCTTTGTTGTCATGGCAAATACACATAACCAGGGACTTTCTATTAACCCATATCATGTACTCACACATTAACCCTTATGTACATGTTAAATCCTATACATTCTCAGATAATGATTGCTAGTATTCAAGTCTTAAATATGAATTTTCAATTTTGTCCCCCCAAACAATGTTTTCTTTGTTGTCATGGCGATCTAAAATATGACAAGGGACGCGTCTAAATAGCAGGGATTAAGTAAGAAATGTTGTAGATTCGGTTTGACGAGAACTAGATCCGTGTAGGACGGAGCCCGTCAGTCTGTTAAATACCCATCTTGGTGGTGTTTCCTTCATCCCATTCATCCCGTCTGACCAGGTGATAGCGCACTCCTACCTCGCACCCCTACCTCGTAATACAACCCACGTATGTCCTGACAATAGAAAATTGATGTAATTGGATCATCACGTGTCTATTACTTGGTTGTGACTGTCAGTGTTGATGTTACTTTCTCTTGTAGGTATATGTGTGATGTATTGGGGAGGATTGCAGTCATTATTTGTAAAGTTTATCGAGTGATTATGATGTTGTGTTCAGGGCCTTGAGGGCCTTCATGGTTATCAGGAAATTTTAAAGTAAAAATATATTTAAATAATGTAATGACACACTTGGACCAGCGCTTGCTAGCTCCGGATAAACATAGTTTTAAAGTTATCAATGGGAACTATGAAAACTAAAAACTTCTTTTGAAAATCATTCCACTTTTAGAATTTGAAAATCAAAATGAGTGAAAATTGCTTTATTTTAATGTAATTCATGGCAAATGAGAACACTGGTGAACATTGTTCCAGTTTATGTATGAAAACATTTTTCTTTTAATTGGCTGAAATTTACAGCATTTAATAATTACCAATATGAAATAAAGAAGAATAATTCTGAAATGTTTCTCCTAACAATTTATACGTCATGGATAGATGGGTGTCGTGGAATTTCAAACACTAGAGGATGTATACATAGTTTGCGTATCTAAGTATTTCATAACCAGCTAAATCTCAAGCACCACTGCAGTTACATTTATCGTGTAATTACATGTTTCCGTGATTCAATAAACATGATTTATGTAAAGGATTATTCAGGTGGTTA
Organism: Lepetodrilus galriftensis; assembly: GCA_032361785.1. Taxonomy (NCBI): domain Eukaryota; kingdom Metazoa; phylum Mollusca; class Gastropoda; order Lepetellida; family Lepetodrilidae; genus Lepetodrilus; species Lepetodrilus galriftensis. The sequence goes on from JAUTBZ010134124.1 coordinate 18,330, forward strand.
ACCTTCAAAGTCTAGCATACTATGGCCTATTTCTGGCATTGCCAGGTTGTTATTTGTATCCTAAGGAGGTAAACCACCTCAATCTTCACGTAACCTCTGACTGTCAGACTACCAAATACTATATGTTCCTCTATAAACTTCGCAATCAAAGGATCTAGGTTCAAATCCCTAGATTACTTTTATGCAACTGGTCGTGCTCAGGAGTCAGTGTGGGATGGATAGTATGCCAGACTATGCATCTATAGATTTTATTTCAAATCTGAACACATTTTCTCCACCTCCTATGTTGTGTTACATTCAGGAAAGGTTGGTATGCATTGTTGCAATGCAGTTATCATCCTTAACCCTCTCCTTGCTGGATTAAGTATAGTCACTGCTCTTTAGGGCATCTCCGGCTGCTTTCAGCATGGAGAGAGTTAATATTGTACATCAGTGGTAGCCAGTGGTAGCCAGTGGTAGCCAGTGGTAGCCAGGTGGTAGCCAGTGGTAGCCAGTTGCTGCTTGCATGTTTCCTGCAACACTGTAATTGTTATCGCTAGGTTATGTAGGGTTTCCCCTACCTTAACCTTCTTGGTGCTGGAGGCAACTGGAAATTCTCTAAAGAGCTATGCATGTTCTCAACCATTTCCTTTCTGAAGGAAGCCGAATATGCTCTAAAGAGCAGTGCCTGTGCTTAATCCAGCAGGGAGAGGGTTACGAAAGAAGCATTCTTGAAAGCAGATATAAACCCCAACACAAAAACACGCAATGTTCCACACACACAAAAAAGGAGAAAAATTCCAACCAAAAGTACATAAAAGTATTAAGGTTTTATTCTGTCACATTCCATGAAGATATGTTACCAGTTTCCAGGTACCGTATCATCAGGACAAGTCTCCAGTTTTAGTATTATTATTTCAACATCCTATAGTATATGTATGCACTATCATACCATTGTCTTTCATATCTGACATTATATGTTCCCTGTTTTGTGTCCACAGATGTCGATGTCCGTGATCCTGATGAAAAGTCTGTGATAACTTATGTCTCGTCTCTCTACGATGTCTTCCCTCAAGTCCCCACTGTCGAACAGTCGCTCCGAGACAATGTACGTACAGTATATCCTTCCTTAAACTGATTCCAATATCATTGAAATATTGTGGAAAATGACAAAAAGACTGAGATTAGAGCGCTGCTCCTTTCTAGGTATTCTGTCTGTACTTTCTGTCCGACGCATTCACAGTTACCAAGGATCAACACCGCACAGTGTAACTGCGCATGCGTCTCACAGAAAGTATAAACAGTACAGCTAGAAAGGAGCAGGCCCAAGATGTCGCACAGGGGTAATCTCTAGGGGTGACTATTGAGGCCAATTCTACTACAGTATTGTGATAGTTGAAAACACTATTGCAATAGCGATACTATTGAGATAGTTTGTTTTTAGAAATAAGTCTTTGAAAGATGGCTAATTATTTGTAATATAGTGGCTAATGCACATATAACTGGTATTTAATTAATAAAATGCAAACAATAGTACGTTGTTATCATTTGATTTAATCCCCAAACCAAAATATTGTTAAACAAACAAAAGGAAATTAACATTTATAACACAGTGTTGAAATGCTTGAGATTTTTCAACTAATTTGGTCTTACCGGTAGTCTTTAAAAATAGTACACTATCGAAACTATCGATAGTTGATGGTACTATCGATCGAAATAATCGATAGGTCAAATTACTATTGATGTATTGCTATCGGACCACTCACTATCGCGATCTATCGATAGTTCCATCCATCGTTACACCCCTAGTAATCTCTAACGGCCTCTATCAAAATCCTGGGACTTCCTGTTTCAGATGCGACAGGAAGGAGAGGCTGTGTCGAGCTCCAGTGAAAACAGTGAATCTGATTCCGATGAAGAAGAAGCTGTTGAGGATGGCGAAAGGTTGCAGTGTTCTCCGTCATAGTCTCGTTTTCCTCGTAGTCTCGCAAAGCGGAAGGAAAAACATTCAAGCTTTTGCCCTCAAAAGAGGGTAGTCTGCAGTGTTTGCCATCAAAGTCAATCTAACACGCAATCAGTAGTGGGCAGGCCCTTAGATTGCGAAACGTTTTTAAGTACGATTTCATGCGCAACTCATAGGCTTGTTTGTTCAACAATCCCCATGAAATTCGAGTGTGATGTCGTACTCGAAAAATTTGGTAATCTGAAAACCGAGTGGGTTGTCTGCATGCAGCGAGTGTGTTTGTAATTTACGATTGTCACATACATGGGTGGCGACACTTTGGTAAAGAAATGCTCTCATCCAGCCCACAACACAACTGAGAGATTTTGTGGCACGTCATGTGGTCATTGTATGTAACGTGCTCAAGACTGACTATGCAAATGAAGCGGTGGGTCAAAGGTCAAACAGGTCAAAGAATGTGTACAAGCGGAAAATTTGAAATCCAAGTCCTATTATTTGTTTCGATATTTATGCAAATAGACATGGCAATTTTCTGCGCAAATTTGCTGATGTATTTGTTCAAGGGTCATTCTATTTGTCCAGGGTTCATTCTATGGGACCTGCAGCCCGGGCTTGATTTTCCACTGAAATCTCAAAATATCTGTTGCCATGCCTGGTGTATGTTTCAAATTTTGGTTTCTTTCAATCTTTGCTAGTACATACAGCGAGATACCCAGGGCCTCTACAATTGTCTGCAGCAGGAATGAGGGTTAACACCAGACACTAATGGGTTAATTTACTCCTTATATTGGGCGCATATGGGTGAAGCATGCCCGCTGTGACATAAAGAAATACATAGAGAAACTGGCATTGTCTCTCGCAAGACCACTGTTGAATAATCAAGATTTCGCAAGTCGTCAGTTCAAATTTAACCCTATACCTGTTTCATGGCAATGCAGTTATCATCCTTGATCTGTCAGTACCAGATGGTTCTTGCAGGTTTATTATTAGTAGTAGTATAAACATTTATATAGCACAAATATTTTCTGCAAACATTCAGCAGGTTTCCTACTACCCTAAACTGACAGGTCATAATAGAAGTGAAAAGAATCTTTAAAGTGGCTTCAAAACCAAATTTAATAAAATAATAAAAACCTAGGCAATATCTGTGATGCCCTGTCAAGTTGCAAATTGTGATGGAATCGGGATTCTGAGTCGTCGCAAATGGGTGAAATATTCACGCAGCGACGTTAAACTCCCTATAATCACTCTCACTGTATTCTATAGATGGAAACATAGCTGTAAAGCTAACTAACTGATGTTCCCGAAGCTTAACTTGTACGTAACGACATTGTTAAGCCTTCGTGAAGAAACATTTCACTATTACATCGAGGTTTTCTCCACGAACAGCTTAACGATGTCGTTACGTATACGACAACTTCGGGAACATGCCCTCTGGAGTAACAATTCAGATATAAAAAAGCATTATATTTTTACTAACATGCAAGCATGTCTTTAACATGCAGAGAAATGCATGGTCTATCCATCGTCGTTTATGGGCAACTCCCTTGTCAAAACACTTGCTGAGATATCCAGCTAGTCGTATTTCCACCCCCCACCCCCCAAAAAGAAAAAATATACAGTAAAGAAAAGAAAGTGAATTATTTCGCCCCAAAATTTTATCTACGATATTAAAAATTGTACATTTTTATTTCTTGGAGGTTATGTTGAAATACAGAATTTTGAATAGCGAATAACTTAGTGCAGGATGAGGCGGCCAGTTGTATATAAGAGTTTTGATGTTTCAACACAAGAGGATGTACCTTTTGAGTCGCACAGGGCTGTGAGTGCAGTGGGCGCATAAGTAGGTCAGATATATTTTTAGAATTTCCCAGGTGATGACCAAACGTCAGTACTATATACTATACTATATTCTCCAGAGAAAATCTTAAATACGGATTGTGTGCTTAAATTTCTGTTTGCTTCAGAGATGAATCATGTTGTTTCAAAACAACAGCCATGCACATGTCACTAGTTATCACCAGAATCGTTAAACGGGAAATGTCTAAAAATAGAATTTGACCCACTTATGCACGCTATAGCTTGTTCATTTCTAAGCAATCTTCTCTGGCTCTTTGTGATGTTGTGATGTTGACGTGTCGATATGCTGTCATACAATAACGCAAGATGTTCTGATGTTGTAGTTAAATGTGATGACATGTTGTGAACTTTCGTCACAACGACTAGTGATTTGATGTTGTAAAATTTCCAGTGATGTTACATGATAATATTTCACAGCATTGCTAGATAAAATATCACGTCACTAGTTGTTGTAATAAAACATCAAAACATATTACATGTAGTTGTTGTGATGAAATTTCACAACACATCAACAAATTTCAGTACAATATTTTAAGTACATGTTGTGATATTTTATCACAAGTTAGCATAATATATATATCGCAATATCACAATGATCAAAGAAAACTTCTAAATGTTACCTTCATTACCTTGAATACAAGTGATATTGTACAACTCTTATTCATTACCTTGAATACGAGTTATATGTACAATGCTTGTTCATTACCTGGAATTATATGAGTAATAACAAGTACAATTCTTATTCATTACCTTGAATACGAGTTATATGTACAATGCTTGTTCATTACCTGGAATATGAGTGATATATACATACCAATGGGATTGACTACTTGGATTACAATGTAATATAATGGAGTAGATTTCCTGGTGTAGAAGTTTGATGACAATACTGTTGTCATACAATATATGTTATAATTTATTTGATTCTCATCCATGTACTAAATTGGTGGCTATGAAGATGATGGACTGATAGTTAACACGATGAAAGATATACTGTAATTATGTATGTATTAACTGTGTACATAATGTCCTGTCTAACGGATTGTCATTTTATTTTGTGGATATTCTTAGTTTTCTTGTTATGAACATGTTAAGAAAACCTAACATTTATTTTTTTCTTATTGAGTGAGTCGAACTGAATAATACTGGCATGTCCTCAGTGTGTTAGCCTGGTATTGGCAGTGTTGAGGATTTCCCTGGGAGTGAAAAGAACAGAAAACACCATGTGTTTTCTTTATTAGTGGAAAAAAATATATGAATCTGCATTTGGTTTATCAAAGATCCTGTATCAATGTTATGAGACCATAGAGAGCGCTCTCGTAAGTCCCAGATCGCATTATACAAGAGATCATTACGAGAGCGTTCATGGTTTCGTAGAAGATCCGAGAGCTTTGTGAAACGATAGATACCCATGATAGTACTCTTTCATGATGCATGCTCTCGTAGCTAATGCACTAGCGAGATAAATGCAGTAGACCTCAGATATACCGGCCTCGGATAAACCGGACCGCCTCGGATAAACCGGACCTCGCATATAACGGACTGAATCTGAAGTCCCAGGTCCCGTCTAACGCTAATTGCGGCATATGCGTGTAACGGACTTCCCATATAATGGACAGAAATAGCCGGTCCCAATGAGTCCGTTATATGCACGGTCTACTGTACCTCTTTGATGCGAGGTTGCAGTGAACTACATCCGTGAACTCACGTCAAATGTGCTGGGAATGGCAGTGTACGTGGGATCCTCCAGCTCGGGGGCGCCACCTATGAAGTATCTGCGCAAGCGGTCTACGATGGAGTTCCCAATTGGACGCCAGCAGTGGCTGGACTCCTTGAAGACTCCTGGTGGCAGAACAGTGACGACTCAGATTACTGACGTGACGAGCATATTCCTAACACTGATTCCACACAGTCTAGAATCTAGAATGATCTACGCAGTGCTAAATCATACATAGTGCATGTTGACGTGGAATCTCAATTTCTTTTTAGAATCCAGGGTTCAGAGTATCATTTCACAAAGCTCTTGTATCTACTACGAGACCTAATAAGCACTCACATAATGATCTCTTATACATGGGTAGTGCTCCTTTCTAATGTTCTGTCACATGTCCAGTACATGTGATGTTCTTTAGAATGGAGTGAGCAAGCACAGCACAGAGTAATGCCAGTGGCAGCCATGTTGGATTGTGTACTGTGCCACATGCACCACCTATTTCGCTGGTACATGTCCCAGACACCGAGAACACTGTACTGTGTTGCTCCTTTGTAACGGCACATGTCTCGGACAGAAAGTACAGACAGAACAGCTAGAAAGGAGCACTACCATGTTGATCAGGAACTTGCAAGAGAGCAATGGTATCATAGTGGATACTAGTGCTTCGAGAAACCATACTTAGTTCCACAGTGTATTATTAACACATTTTTCTACGTAATTATTAACACATTTTTTTAAATGTAATTGCGGATATATGTAGAATTTCCTAGGTATCCGTGGGAAGGAGGACGACAGAGGGAAGTGGCCATACCTGGACTGGTGGGGATCTGTAGGTACGTGTAGCCCTCCGTACGGAAACGATGCCAGCTGTCCAGAGACAACACCTCCACCAGGACCGTCGGCAGATGAGGCACCTCGTCTGCGAAAACGAACGCGATGACGTCAGTTTATGAAAGTCAATTCCTTATTCCATTTCTTACAATCTCATTAAATTGTCACTAGCAGAAGATAGGCAGTAGTGAAGACTTGTACAAACCTTGATCCTCTTCTTTCACAGACTCGTTCTTGTAGAACAGCTCAAAGCTGAAGGGAAAGCTGAAGTAGCTCACGTTGTCCTGAAATTACCAAATACATTTCTCAACTTCTACACTTAGTCCATATTATTGTATGTTGCTAGATGGTGTTACAGTACTTACTTTGAATAGTTCTTAAATCTTAAAGATTAAATCTTACTGCATAAGCATATGCAATGGGGTTGGTGATACTGATATTGCAGTAAATTATTGTCAGGTCTTGTAGATAAAGGCCCATAGTACGAACATACCCATTTAACCCTCTCCCTGCTGGATTAGGCACAGCTATTTAGGGCATCTCCGGTTGCCTCCAGCAGGGAAAGATTTAAAGTGGCAATAAACCCCAAATCAATGTCATTTTAAATACAAAAGTATGATCAGAAAATCATAATAAATTGGTAAAATCTATCTGGCATAACTATACATCTGGCATAACTATACATGAATAATATTGACTACCCAACTCCACCTCCACACACTCAACCCACCCCACACCACCCACCCCACCATCCCACACCCCAGGTCCACACTCACAATGCCCTCCACTTTAGTCTGGCAGGTCTGGGTGACCCAGGACAGGGGTTGGAACCTTTCTGCCGTCCAATCTGCAAACATACATGACAAAGTGTTGGCCGCCTTACAGAGAAACTGCCATACATTAACACTCTACCTGCTGGCCACGCCTGACACGATAGAGCCTTGCTTGGGATTAATCCAGCAGGGAGAGGGTTAACTGACAAAAGTACTAGTAGCCATTGACACTCCAGACACAGTAGGTCAAATATACAATAGAGTTTTCAAACACCCTCGTTGGCACAACATATAGAATGTATTAAGTTTGATATACTAATTTAGGAAAACAAACAGCATTGATGAACATTGCCTTGTAACACCATACTTAGTAAATAGCAAAGACTAACTACTTGTACTATGATCATACTCACTTTTGGGCAAATCCACAAAGAAGTGTAGATACAGGTGATCGTAATCAAAGTCTCTAGCAGATTCTGGAGAAGAAAAAAAACATTACTGTGAGTTAGGTGAATGTGGGAGCATGCATGCACACGCACACACAAGCATGTGCGTGTGCGCACACACACACACATGTACCACACACACACAGGTACCACACACACACACACACACACACACACACACACATGTAGTAATGATCAGCTGAGAAGACAGTACATGTACTTACCAATTTCACCAAACACTATGAGTCGGAGAACATCTTTGGGCGGCTGAAACACAGGATGGTTGATACAACACTACAACTCAGATAGGAAACTTAAAAATTCATGGAAATATATCAGGCCATGAAATTACAAAACTATAATTTCATGCTTAACTCAGAGCTTTGTTCACAAATCCCCATATAAAATTGGAGCTTGAGCATGAAGTCGTACTTAACCTTCTCCCTGCTGAAGGCAACTTAAGTTGCCCGATCACATGCAGAAATAAAATACTTTGATTTTATTCAGCAGGGAGAAGGCTAAAAGGTTTTGTAAGCTCAGGGCCAGATCTGAACAAATTACCTACTAGTAAAAACAATGACCAAAATTGATTTTGCCAAACAGAAAAATACTTACCATTTCAAAGTCCATGCCAACACATGCATTCAGGAAGTCTTTATGACGGCTGTACACCTAAAAGTACATTTGGATAGTGAGCGTTATCGGGATTGTCATGTCAGAAAGTTTGATACATAATGAACTATCATTAAAGAAATCATGATAATAAAATAATGTATACAAACCTCTCTGTACATCTTCCTTTCTCTCTCTTGTTCTTGCCTTGTAAAAAAATACAACAAAAACAGTAGTTACAAGAATAGTTTTAAAGATAGTAGTATATCCAGATTATGATTTGAAAACCATGAATTTACAAAAATTAATACCGGTACATATAGTTTAGTATATTCTATTGTCATCAATTTCATCAGGTATTTCTAACTATCAACTAAGAGTAAAACTAGATTACAAGAGTAGTTTTTATAAAATAGTCATACAAGTGGTATCCTTTCCTGGATGTGCAAGAATGTTAAACCACTCAGGTAATCTATAGCATAAATTATATTGCAATGGATCTCGATAGCTTTTCATGTTTATACATAATAATAAATAAATAATAAAAGTGTTCTTCTATAGCGCAAACAATCCACGCCACTGAAGAGGCCTACTCTGAGTGCTTGACGGTCAACTCTCAATTCAGCGCTATCTGCATACCACCTACGGTACATAAACATCACTAAATGACAGGCCGTACATGCACTGTATGTTGTAGAAAGCCACCCACCTGTTCATCTGCTTGGAATAGTGTTCTATCGTGTATTCAAACACTTCTGGAAAAATGAAAGAAAAGTTTGTAAAATGTCTGCATAACCAGGAGGCATTTTCAGTAGAACAGATTAAAGTACATATATTAGAAAAGAGCATATTGAAAGTTTTCATGCAGATATTTCCGTGATTAAGATGTTCTGAATTCAAATTGACTGTCTGTGTTGTAACTGTAACTGTAATCGGGCACCTCTAGAGCTGGACTGAACCAGGTAAGGTTTGCGTCCTCTGTTGAAGTCTGGTCTCATGGACAACACTCCACTGGCGTTGATCTCCAGCATACAGATGATGAACTCCTCAGACTCATTGGAAGCACTGTAGACACAGAACATTACACAGAATATTACAAACTATAGGACTTTCCAAAAAGTGTTGTTATACCTCCCTAAAAATATTTTAGATTGAATTATCTCCCTTGCCGTTTCCTAGTAAATCCTGGCAATATGGATGCCAACCAGTGTTCGAAATTACCGCTGGAAACCTACCGGCCCGAATAATGATACAAATAACAAATGTTTACAAATAACATGAATTATAGGATACCTTTAGCATTGTAGGGAGAAATGGCTGGGCCAGCAGTAATTTCGAACAGTGATGCAAACAGTGTTTTAAATTCAACGGATTTTAAACATGATTTTTAGAAAATGTGCGTATCAGAGCTGGATAATTATTGTTGGATAAAAACAAGAAATTATCAGACACTAAATCTCTGTATTCTCCTCTAGCAAAAGGCGCTCACTCAAATACTTGGTAGTATGCGAAAAAGCAAGACAGCCAGTTGCCTACTAAACAAGACTAGAGTCTAGTGCTAGACTTCAAGAGGGAGAGGTATTCAAGGGAAGTAAATCATGCGTAACTAGACTTTTCGGAAAGTCATATATAGGGGGAAATATCCAATTTCTGAATAGGATACTTTATTGATACAAATATCAAGTACTATCGTGATACTATTGCGATATGTTTGTCAAATTGTGATAGTATCGTGGTAGTAAAATTACCTGTGATAGTCACTCACCTGCTTCTGGTAGCCAACTTTCTCGTAAGCCTTGATCAGTCTGTTCCTGTGATACATCATCAGACCATAGTTCTCTGTGTTGGACATTTTAGAACAGTTGAAACCAAGCACAATTTTCAAGGGTTTTTCCTGGACAAAGGTTAAGGAACATACTTCAGCAACTTGTAAGTTTTAGAACTGTGTATGAATGAAATATATGAAGGACATTGTATTGTTTCTCAAAGCTTTCAACATCTCCTATTAATTCATTCATCTCGTAGCTATCTCTAATACATTGTGATCTTGCACTTATGAGAGTGCTATGGTCTAAATATGGTCAGCGACGGTAACTCCATATTCATTGATTATTTATGTCACGACTTATGCTTCATCGGGTGGATAATAGTGGATATGAGAATTCATGAAACGACACCCAGTAGTGTAAGCTGCACTATTGTTTTGAGTGTACTGCATACTGTAAGGATACCAGCCATTGTGGTTTGTAGGAATCTCTCTCGGTGCGAGACAGACTCTTCGAGATCAGCTTCGTCTTCACCTTCTCGCCACGAATGAAAATCTTCATACGAGGTTTGAGAAACAGAATACTGCAATATTCCTGAAAGGCATTGAAAATAAAATAAAAATTAAATAAAACAGCAGTTGGCATCCTCAGCAAGCTCATGTTCGTAACTCATTCAAGGAAAAAAACTTACACCAGGGTCAAGACTGAATGGAAAGCTTCAAATTCCTAGATAATACTATTACTGTTTAAAGTGACTCATACATCAAAATCAAAGTTATAGAGCTGATGATCCTGTACCACATAGTGTGATTGATTCCTTCCAAATGACCTGCTATCGATAACTATGCTAATGTTTCCGGTTTGTTCACATAACATTGACTGGTAAACAAATATTGACATGTGCCTTCATCCACGCCATGTACGAGAAACCCGTGCAATCCGTGCAGAGACCCGTTATGAGTATGCCGTGCGCGAGAATCTCATGCAATCTGTCCAGAGAAACCTGTGTTGAGAAGGCCTCGCCAATTTCAAAACAAACGATTGTTTACATTCGCCAAGTAAACGGTGTATTTCGATGTTGACATTTCATGCCTGAAAGTTCGTATTCTTACTAATATTGCTCTATATATTATATATGACCAATAATAAAAACGAGCATAGGTGAAATCTCCCAAGTGTATGAGTCCTTTTAATCATCATTGCTAATGGCAGAAAGCAATGCAATCAAATGCATATATATTGTATACACCCAGGATATGATCCACAAAAACATCATAGTGAGTCGTGACTGCCTATAGTCGGTGAAAAGGGGACCTCTGATTCCGATGTTAAATGCATCAACTACTCACTCGAAGTGACCTGCGGTACTCTGGTGTTGTCTCCTGCATGGGGCGGTCCACAGTGGTGTTGTCCATGGCAATCGTTTCAGGATTTCGAATATCCTTGGGGTCACTCTCAAAGTCCAGTTCAAAATTGTCCACCTTGGATCTGTAAAGAATTACCAGTTGTCATGGTAATATGGGCCATTAAAGGCATAATATCACATATATTTATGGTTGTTTTGGACTAGTTCTTAGCTACAACTGCAAAGTACATTCACTTG
>JAUTBZ010134125.1:0-13679 GCA_032361785.1 Lepetodrilus galriftensis
GAGAGAGAGAGAGAGAGAGAGAGAGAGAGAGAGAGAGAGAGAGAGAGAGCGAATGAGAGAATGATGTGAGGGGAGGGATCCACTGATGGAACTTGTAGCAGTATATTTCATGAATTGATAGTAGGTTTATATTGTGTTGAGTTTCACGTGAAAATAAATAACAGGAACTAATATATTTCACATATCCAGGTCAACACTGCCGTTTGCAAGCACTCCAGCCCCTATCGCCAATATATGTGCCCCACCCCTCACTGCAGGTGTCACACGGATGTATCCTCCCACGAGCAACAATAGGACGGCCAGGGACCCAACCTGACCCTCTTCGGGGGCCCTAACCTCTCTAGGAAGCTAACCTCTGACCTCTGCGGAGTTCCGAGGTCAAGAACAGCCATCCATGCCCCGGGCGTCGGTTTCACGGTGTTGATTAGACAAACATTGCTGATGACATTTAAATTTTTCACCGCCACGTACGGGAGCTAGATGTTAGACAGCACATGTGCGAGGGAAACCGAGCTCGTCCGCTTTGCCTACGCTTCTCTAGCATCTGAAACTTCCATCTCTATCCCCCCACCCTCCTCGCTTCAACAGCCGTAAAACATAAATAATCGCCGAGGGATAATTGACATGTACTGAAAATTATATCGTATGTACAGTTGTTTTAGTTATGCGAGTAATTCGCTGCCGTTAGGAAAGGCGAGTCGTGGTACGGGCGGCCGACAGCTGCTGCTATCGCTGATACTACGGCGTGGGCGCTTTACTGAAAACCGCCGCTCAGCGGGGATAGCGCGATACGTTGCCGGGTTGTCATTCCACAATCCCTGTCAGTCCAACGTTGTATTTCAGCCGCTGGGATTGAATTATGCCCGATCATTTAGCTGTATTTCGTATGTGATTTGATAACGCGGCTAGCTGGGTGATGATTGGCGATATAGTGCAGCGGCACGGAGATTTGGCCCACAATGCGGATCTGATGAGATTACGGGACTTCGCCACCTGCGATGAAATGGCCTCACAACCGACACTCTGTTTATCAAAGCCTGGACGGATAGCCCCACCGTCGGTACGAGGGTTTAGTCAAACATTAATCCAGAATGCCACATCCGGGAACCCTATACCCTGAAAATAACTAGAGCACTTATTATACGGCGTTAGCTTCTAATGAGTAAGCTAGCGAAATGGACGTAGAATGCCTGAGGCGGTGCTGCTCTTCAAGTATAGAACTTTCCGCGTGTATGTAATTTCATCTCCCCCAAGGAAGGATAGAACTCTGAGCCACGCTTGACTCCTTTTCCAACTGTAACGTAATACCATTACATTTGTCCTGTGGCAGAGTCGTCTTTCCGTGTGTCTATTTGTTAAACTAACCAATTAAAACACGCTATGTATAACAAGGTGCTATACAGGGTGACGGATTCTGGAAGTCAATATGACAACGAGAAGATGTACAAGTATAGATAGAGCTGTAGTAAGCATCCATTATCACAAAATGATTTCGGCACATCCGTTAGACGACATTACGGAAATTCCAGATGATGACCGGAAGTACCATACTTTTGAAAATGACAGAATGTATCACCATTTGAAACAGCACCAAGATATGTTTTTTCTTTCTTATCATATATGCGCTCGTGTGTGTGTGTGTGTGTGTGTGTGTGTGTGTGTGTGTATGTGTGTGTGTGTGTGTGTGTGTGTGTGTGTTTTACCTATCCTCATTCCTCCCCTGACTACCGTTCGGCCGACGCCACAACAACAACAACAACAACAGCTCGAACACATTCTGGGTATGGGAGTCCATTCTCCGAAATCATAGAACAACAAGGAAAGATTACCAAAACAGCACTTTCCCTTTATTCTTAAAGTTGTACCTGTATGAATGATTACTTATACCACAGCTACAACAAGAAGTACCATGACACAGCATGTATTCAAACATCAAAGTTACAAACCGATAACTTCCCAGGGCAAATAACTATCAAATGTTCATTCTCATCAGTAGGACCCTGACGTGAGCACTATAATGTTATACACCCACACTGTCGTCACATGTATAATACGTGCATTTTATGTTGAACTGTCTGAAGACATATTATCAAATCAAATCAAAATATACATTAATAAAGCGCCGGTATCCAGCTATGGGCTAACTGCTCAAAGGCGCTTGGAGCATTGGGTCTCTGATATTAACCGTGCATTTTCGGTCGTGCGTCCTGAAAACAAACTCCCCGCGGTACATGGATTCATATTCTTTCCGGTAGGGCAGTTCTTCCTTTCATTTTCAAAATGGCGTTACTTCCAGTCATGTTTAAAATGGTGGTGCTTCCGGTCACTTGACCGGAAACCAGGTTAACTTCTCGTGGCCCCGGATGTGCCGCCATTTTAGATTTTAGTATATGGTCCATGAGATATATATGGACACATCTGATTGGACAACAAGTGCCGACGATAGGGCTTTGATCTCTCACTGCCACGAAATGCAGGCGTTTGATGGGAAGGGGTATATTGGGCAAAGCGGCAATATGATACAAATGTGGAGAGGCAGATACTTCATAGGTACAGCTTGTCTACTGTCTCGGAGTTAGTTTATTCTTCAGACTATGGCTAATACAGTTTGATGATTGTCACCAAAGAACTGTCTTCATTTAGAAAATACCAGTAACATACGGAACTGAGGAAGTTTAGTTCAAAGCCAAGTTCATGTGTCATGTCATCTTTTCTTCTATACATTCATATTCAATTGTATAACCATCCATAGAATCAGATCGTGAATATAAATTATGTTTAAATAACTAAGTCTATTATCTAGACTTCTTTAATGATTATTATCTCGAACGGGAATGTTGATGTAAAACGTGTAACACTAAATCCATGTCAGAATCTATATATTATAATTACGCAGTACCGGTAGTATATATAGTATAGTTATGTTCAGAATTATTGTAGCTACAACTATTGTAAGGTCAACGCTTCCTATTGTAGCAGGAGCCCAGTTACAACTATTGTAGCGCTACAACTGTTCTGAGCAACGGACCCCGGATTGAAGCTTTGAAGACCACCTTACGTGGGAAGACAGCCTTGTTGAACAGCCCACACTCATCTTACCATAGATAGACTTATAGTATACACAATTAATTATATATTAATAATGTATTCGCATTAAACTATGTTCCCGGGTCAGAACTGCTTCTAAACTTTGTCCCAAGCTCCTATACCAACATAATGGCGTGTAATATTCCCAGCCTACGGTCGGGTAACGTTGTCTAGTTCGTATGTATATCCGGGTGTAATATCATACCCACGACGAGTCAGCTAGTATTACACTGGCCGTCCCTAGCTCCCGCTATCTCAGTCATGGCTAACTGCGTGTGAATGCGTCCCTGTATTCTGTGATGTATGTATGTCTCGCGTTGGGCCGAAATTAATGCACGCGTCTATCTATTGGGGGGCAACATCATGTTGCAATGTCAAAGGTCGACTTGTTTATAGACTGGATGTTTCTGTTGACGCAACAAAGGGGTGCCCTTGTAAGATCTATGGATAAAACGGTCGTTAAGAAAGATAGTTTCATCCTGTCTTAATAGATGTATGTGACCAATCTTGAAACAGTTTTATATCTAACAGTGGTCCGTTGGATGCGGATACACTACGGATTAAAATACAAGGAATTGATCCGTAAGCCTATTCAATGTGTAGCCTACGTTACATTCACACGTTATAGTTTCTCTGTATACTTATATTATATATATATCGACTGATTACCTGTTGGAAATACATATGTAATGCTGTTTTTTTCTGATAATTCTAAATTACATTCCAAATATCACTTCCGGTTTGTGGATCTAATCAATACACCGTCATCGGCTGGAATACTGACACGTCATTATGGACATGCTAGGTCTATGAGAGGACATGCTAGGTCTAGGAGAGGACATGCTAGGTCTATGAGAGGACATGCTAGGTCTAGGAGAGGACATGCTAGGTCTAGGAGAGGACATGCTAGGTCTAGGAGAGGAGAGGATATGCTAGAAGGAGAAGACAGGGGAGGACATAACGGAAACATGACAGGGGCGGGCAGAAATTGCATCAGAGGAAACACTGGGGAGGACATGACAGAAGGACAGGACATCACATGACATGGGAGGACATGACAGAAGGACAGGACACGAAATGGGGAAGACTATTAATTCCTGACCGATGACTGGCTTCATGTCATCAGAACGCCAGCTGAGGGCTACTCCGCATTAGTCGGAACCCCGCCGACATGTCGTCTCAGAACACGTGTTTCGGTTGTCATCTGTGTCAGCAGGTTCCCCGGATGACGCGAGAGATTCCCACTTGTCTAGAATGTAATTTGTCACTTTCAGCTCCTGCCGGGGTCATTAACGTCCGTATATGTACCTCGAGATGACGTCTCTGGGGAAATCCATCTATTTAAGTCTGGGAAACGCGGCAGACCTTGCCATATATATAGTTCCTATTCTCATAGATGCTTACGACACAAATTGGTAGTCCACGCCAAGAGAGTAATGTTAGGACAATTCCATAAAGCATCATCCGATCCGTGGATACGTGGAATCGCACTCACTCCATTTCCTCACCAGATTTCGTAATGAAAATTAGTCTACAGTACGGGCGTTTAAACTTGTAAATGATTGTAAAGTAATTGTCAAGAACGGTTTTGGACGTTGCTGTTGTAGTATTACATGCATGTACATCTATCTACGTCTTTGGCATGTGTCATACTATTTATTATGTCGGGATATGCTGATAATGTTTGCCGGAATTGTTTGTGTGTAAAGTGTTGTGTTTTTTGTGTGTGTTTTTTTTACTTGGTGAAACTATATCTTTCTTATTTTGTTCTCACTCACAATAATGTTCCAGTTTTCTATGTAAATTTAATTTAGAATAATTTGACATAAATAATAACTGACATAAATATGACTACCGACAACATTATCGTCTACGCATGACATAAAGGAGTTATCATATAACATGACCCTGGTGTACGCACGCATTCATGGCAGTATATCGACACTGTTAGACAAGACAACATGTGTACAAGCTCACGGTTTTATGTGAATTATTTTCCATATAACTTTCGAACACATTTTAAATGAAACATCACAATTATGTAAAAGCTTTGAATTTCTAACAGCACTGGCGTGTTTAGTAAGCGAGAAACAGCGTTCGATGAATCATAGTCAAACCACACGTGTGCAATAGTTTTCCGAAACAAGCATACGTCAAATAGTTTCTAATAATTAACGGATGAATTCCCAGCACGGAATATAGATTTACGATCCCGTAATAATCCAATAATCAAGGAACACAACCCTTCATACATGACAATCTCAAACTGTGTTGTTGATTTACCAATAAATAACTAATTGTAGACATGCAACTTATAACGTAATAAATATGACGAAGGCAGTCGGTAATATAATGTTATCGTCGTCAAATACATCCAGTGTGATAACTATATTCTGGAAGAGGAAATACCATTGCATATATCAGCCAACTTGCTAACTAGTCGTGCAGGGAACATCTTGCATGGAAAGTGCAATTATAAGGTTACGAAACGCTGATGTAATTCGCATGACACCATGATGGTCATATTACATCGTATAGGTAGTTAGGTCCGACAACTCAATGAATTATATCGTCGTCTGTCTGTACATCCGTGGGAACATGTCATGGCCGGAAATAAAATTAATATTATTCCAACTACCTGTACAGAACTATCAGCCATAAATTACCAACATATTAGAATGCACGCTTGTTTTGTTGCCATTGTACGTATAATCTTCCATTCGGCTACTTTAAAGTTGTGTTATTGGCTCACGAATGCATTTTTGGTGATAACAAGTGTAATTAGACTACACCATTGTATGACATGTCACAAGAAAAAACAACACGCAACATTCGTCGGTATAATGAGCGCACAGATATGCCGTGACTGTCTGCACTTCGGTCAGGAGAAACTTCTAATGGACCGTCAACGATTTGTGACCTTGGTGCAGCCTCGAATGAAGGCTGTGTATGCATATTCCACGTTTGCACGCACGTGCAACATTTAACCCATATTTTGCACCTATTGACTTCTTGAAGGGTTTTAGCCTTCACAAAATATTAATTTAAATTTGAGGTTAAGC
The DNA here is from genome assembly GCA_032361785.1 of Lepetodrilus galriftensis. Lineage (NCBI taxonomy): Eukaryota > Metazoa > Mollusca > Gastropoda > Lepetellida > Lepetodrilidae > Lepetodrilus > Lepetodrilus galriftensis. The sequence goes on from JAUTBZ010134125.1 coordinate 6,150, forward strand.
CGTGCGCATTTAACCCAAACATATTACAGCTTGACGACTGGGTACTTACAGTATTCATCGCACGGACGTTGGACATCTTAGACTATAGCACATCATACTTGAAATATTGAACTATTCATACCGGTGGTCATGTGTCATATTTGTTTACATTCTGGGTCATACTATATTGTCAATGATACTGTGGACCATTTACGGCTTAATTTAAATCCCTTTCGTCGCTAGGACAATACCACTAATAGATATGTTTGTCAAGTATTACGATTGACGATTGTGATATTAAAAATAAACGGTGGTGTCTGTCCAATGTAGATATGCACATGCACGGTATAATTAGTGTCACTACTTGGAGCATGATATACGTGCATATATTATATAGACACGGCATCACGTGGTAAACTTCGCCTTTCATAGACAGACGGGGGTAGAAGGTGTGAACGGAAACGTTTGCTTCGAATCCGGCGCCGCAACGTGTTTATGTCAGTATGTTTACTTATATATTCCATCCCACCACCAGACATTTACAACCCTCTTGTGTTTCTCGATAGCTGTACCGTTTTTATCTTTGCAAACGCCTCTCGCCCGATATCACCCCTAAATACTGATATTTTCAACGCATTCCAATTCTTATAATGTGCGTCGTAATATCCCGGGCGTCGCGAAAAGGACTTGAGGTTCGCCATCTTGTCGGAAGGTGAGTGCGTACACAAACACCTCAGCCGCTCCGCCGTGTCACCCCTCGAGCGAGGCTAATATTACGGGAGTGGAAAGGGCTTTTCAAGCTGGTGTTTCCCACATCACGTAAAGGTGTCGCTCGATCAAGGATTGTGACGATCCTCAAAAGCCCCGGCAGGACGTTTCTTTGTCTTAAAAAAGCGAACTATCATAGCTGAGTTCCCTGGTGTCAATAGCACGCTGTTTGTATCGCCGACGGAGCGACTCGAGAAGAATCCGGTTGGCCAGCGATTGATCTAAGGTACGGCGAAAATACCAGTCAGCGTTGGAAGAAAGGGATTGTTTTGTTCCGCTAGTTATCAATACCACGCCGACTGGTTCGCTTGATCCACACCAGCCAAGAAGTAGCCGCAGCTAACTGTTTTAGAAAGCGATCGTGTTTTATTTTTATGGCCCTTTCAGAAGGGAGTGCGAATTGTGCCGTAAGCAATACTGGCAGCCAGCCGGCTAACACACGAGATCGTTCGTGTGGGATACTCGTATTACGGGAGACCGGTGTTTGTAGTACAGCCCTACTCGCTTTAGTCGTCGTATCGGCATGCATCCGGCGGAGCCACAGAGATAACGTCTTCAAATAATGTACAGCCATCCTCTGAAATGTATTGACCATTGCTTACTTGACATCCGTTAAATAGTAAGTAAGCAATGACGGTGTGTTTCAAAGGATGACATCCAATAACCCAGTTCCTTCTTCACAGCAACGCAACCTTGGTACAGTGTATTTCACTATCCGTTCCCCGTTGTTTTCAGTTGTATACAAGTAATTAAAGATGAAAACGAGACTGCGATAGTGCGTTGGAATATCGTCTGGCTTGGCCGCTTGCGAACGAAAGGTCCCGACTTCTAGCATACCCTGCGGCTTCGACGGCCACATGGACCGTGTCACCGGAAGTTCATATTATAATGTGGTCCCGCTAGCTTGTGATGTGATGTCAGAACTCTCGTCGTGCGGTTATCATAACTGATTCCTGATATTGATAACAGCACGGGTGTTGATGCGTTATATAGCGTAACAGCATGTGTGCGTGAATTCCCATGTATGATACGTTACTAGAGGATATTTATGATATTCTGCTAGCGACACTTTATGAAGTGAATATCAATTATACACTTAGATACTATATAGTGTGCCTTCTTCCAAACACATATGAGTTTCAGAATACCTAGACGTTCAACATTAATGCTGTTGCTGTTTCATGTTGCCAGCATAAACAGTTCGACTTCCTAGGTGGAATAATTAATCATCACGTAAACTAAACACGTAAATAAAACAGATACACGATCTTAAAATTGGATGAGAAAATTATATAATCGCTATATACAAATAGATATATGAATAATACTGATTAAGGAAGATGGAAACAATGCATCAACACCTTCACAGTAAGGCAGGAAGTGACACCATAGCGAAACATTTCATAATAACTACCTCGTAAAATATGGCCTTTATAGAATCCTGACAAGTGTTGAGTTTGCCTAAGGCAAGTTGGCAATCTGTCATTAAGAGATTGTGTGACTAGGAAACATAATTATCCTGGTCAAGACATGCTGAAGCGTGGCGAGTGAAGCCTTTACCAGCTGATGACCTCACACACCACAGCTATATGAATTCAGTTATATATATACTAGTACATGGAATCCATTGAGACGAATGTTGGTGCATGTTGGCCGTAATAGTATTTCCAGTAAGTGGGTTTGGCCAGAACATTTTGAATGAGCAATAGGGTATGACCATGAATTAAAACCACTTCCGGTTGGTGTTCGCCACACCCACTATCGTTATGAACAATCACACACCTTTCCCCTAGTCTGTGTCTAACCTTGCCGGCATGCCCCCTTATACGGGTTTCACCGGAACATGTGGAACGAGCAATAATAATATGACCATGAACTATCGCCACTTCCGGTTGGCTTTCGTCACACCCACATATATTTATGAACAATCACACACCTTGTCCCCTTCATACACGGACACACACATAGGGTCAGTAACCGAAATATACATAGTAAAGGTGACAGTATACTGTCATACAGTCGTCAGCTGGTCGGATCTCCCTGTTGTTGGAATCTGCTCTATATCAGTATCGTCTTTCCGCTACCCACGCCGACAATAGATGACATTAAAACTGAAGTTCCCGTGTGCTAGATAATCAACAAGATTTAGTAAGCAAAAGGAAACATTCGCTTGAAGCTTGTTCCTCAGCCTCAGGTTAGTTCAACTGGATCGATGAGGTCTAGAGGTCTGCCTTATAACCCGGAAATCCTGGGTTCGAGCCCAGCACGTAATGAGCAACAGTGCGTAGACCCACCCTGCTTCAGTACAGAGCCGTCGATGGGTACCCGTAAGATGCGATGTCACCTTAAATATCTGCTTGGGTTGTATACTTCCTAGGAAAGATAGGAAAATGAGCGCACAGTGAATAAGATTAATAATCCTGCGCTATGAGTAAGTTTTCGATCACCATATGACGCGATTTAAATCCGCACCTTACGCACATGATTACAATCTTTGGGGTGAACAAATCATGCATATTTAGTCTCAGATAGCAATTCGTTTGTCCAGGCCCCGAGATTACGAACATGTTCTACTCAACTCACTTGCTATGCTAAAATAAATGACGTTTTATGAACAACATTCTGAGTTGAGTATGAAATCGTACTCAGTAAAGTCTCGTAATCTCTGGCCCGGGTCTATCAACTGTGATAGTATGCCTTTAATAGTGTGTTATGTTTCATGTCGACATACTAGGCCTACTACATGTACATGTACTAGTATTTAATTCTGTTTGTCAAGTTTCAAGTTTATATTTTCTCCATTCATTATTGTTGTCATGCATAATATTCAAGCACTACATTCTTCAAACGTCGGTGAGACTTTGGATAAATATTACTTTATTGTTACGTCATATTTCAAATAGTATTTACAACCAACCACACATAACTGGGGTCCATAATATTTTACGAAAATGCATTATCAACAATTACTTTCAGTAAACATTCCGCAAACAACAGTGGGTTCTAACAAGAACGGCTTTTTACCCGTTATTGCACTCCGATAGTTATTGTAGTTCATTGGTACAGTTTGTACCAGTTTCTGCCAACCAGTACTTAGTCTCAATGTTATTGAATAATAAACCCGTGTTGAGCTTTATAATACATCTGACATCCGGAAATATCTGTTCTCATGTTCTACACGGTGATCTCGCTACTTCCGGTATTTAACCTATTAGCTTAAACTATTCCTTTGATTTACATATATGTACACACATTGAAAAGAGACTTGCCTCGATGAGTTGCAATACATTTTAAAAAGTAATCGAAGTCTGAAAGACGAGTATTGCCTGACTTATGTTACATTAATTTGATGTTGAGTTGATTGTGGTGTAGGTGGGTGTTTATTTTGTATATATGTTGTGCGTGGGTTGTTATTTGTTGTTTTGTTTTGTTGTGGGTTTTTTATGTTGTTTTTTAATATATATTGCTTTGTAGAAATAGAACCATGTGCTTCTATATCATAGAAATCCCTACCATTATTAAGTAAGCAGTGGGTATACCGAACATTATTAAGTAAGCAGTGGGTATACCGAACATTATTAAGTAAGCAGTGGGTATACCGAACATTATTAAGTAAGTAGTGGGTATACCGAACATTATTAAGTAAGTAGTGGGTGTAATGGTCGGGACTTCGAGGATGATGCTTCTAGGAAATTTAACTTTTAACATTACTGTAATGATTACGCAGTTTTAAAATATAGCGATTAAACGAGTGCATCTTTATACAACTAGGTGCATGAGGTGATTATGTAAAGCTACGATGACAGTGATGACGCATCTGGTTTAGCACTACGTTCCCTCTTCATATAACCACGTGACCGCAACATTGACATTTGCGACATCCCATTTTTTAAAGGACGTTTTTGAATAAGGATAAATGTATTTGGAATGAAGCACGACCCGGTTCTGTTAATCTGTTTGCAAACTTGACGCGTTTCCCCGACGTTTTATTGTCGTTGTCGGATCTGTGATGGCGGCGTCTGTCATTTACGACCATATTATATCAACGGAGATTTCGGAGGAAGTCTGATCTAGGATCTTGGAAACTGGCGGAAACAACGGTATGTTTTCTTCACACGAGCTGCTATACCTCGACAATGACCGGCATGCACGTGATTGAAAGTGTCGGCATGCACGTGAAATCCAATACTAAAATTGCTGTCCAAAGTTTTGGATTTCAAGCCAGAAAATAACTGTCCTCGGCTATGATAACAAGACATTATGCACTGCAGAATTCACGTGTGTTCTTGTGTGTACATTTCGCTTTACCATGTCGTCCTAATCATACATTCGATCCCTCCGCACCCGGTAACACTGCAAGCTTGTCCTAACCCAAGTAAACATTCCCGCCCTGTTTTAATTGTAGTTTTACAATTTGATGCTGTGAAAGACTCGCCATTCAAACGCTACGAGCTGTAACTTGGGTCGACCAGCGCTATGCACGCACGCACACAAAAAGGGCCTTTACCGCTCGTCGCTATTACGGCGGGCGAGGAGATAACTCCAGGGTCAAATTTCACCGCCTCTCATTCATATTACACAGGAGGCGTGCGCGGCGAAGGTTTTCGCTTATCGCCAATCTCAATGTATGAACTTTACCCGAACGGAATTACGAGTGGCGTGGCACAGCGTCCATACATCCCACAATAGAGAGTACGACTCAAGGCTGGGTGCGTCTTTCCCCCTATTGGTCGTGCTATTGATTGGGGAGAGTCTCCACGTTTGACTGGACAGCCAGGCAAATCGCCCCTAAGGAGCTACCACACAGGGCTCTTCTGCGTTTAGTTGCGAAGAAGATGTTTTTCCTTTTAAAAAAACTATAACATTTTCTGATCAATTCAATTCCGGGAGCTCAATCTCCCGACTACCAGAGCGTAAATTCATTCTCATTTCGGAAGTTGTGTCTCTCGGTTAATCACAGCATATCGCAGCGAGGCGGCCTAGCTAGACCGTGTAATCACCAACAAACGGCTTCGTGAAGCGAAACATCTCGCCGGAGGTTGCCTGCAGCCCAGTGGACTGCTATAACTACTTCAACGCGCCGCCGCTCTTTCCCCCAATAGCTTACGGCGAACAGTGGTAGCGTAGCAGCGAGTCGTTGCAGATGTGTCAAAGAGAGCTACGGAGATACTAAAGTCGTAAATGATAGATGCGCCGGTCGCTTTAGCGGGCGAGGGTTGCGCAAGCGGCGATAAGTGGCGCGGTGTCGGAGAGCAGTGTCAAAGGGGGCGTGGCTTCAGCGGCAAGCGGCGAGAGTAGCAGATCCGACACAAGCTCACGATTCAGTTTATATTTACTGGGAATGGGGAAATGCGAAGCGAGAGAGCAATCCGCTGGTAACGCCGAAGACCACCCACCGCATGCTGTGACAATATCACAGGACAACATGATACAAAACGCACCGATCTCGGACATGGCCGTGGATAGTCCAACTCCCAAAACTCCCAAAACTTCCAAGGATGTGAAACCGACCAGTGCCAATGTGAAATCTCCGACTACTACCGTAAAATCGACGCCAATACCGGAAAACCTTGGCTCAAACCCTACCTCATTTCTGGCAGCTATTGGCGATTCTGAGGAATACGTCAAACCCATTGTGAAAGACGGAGAAATAATATTAGAAGTTGAATGTGGACAAAATAAAGCGTTCCTCTACTTATCCAAACTTTGCCAAGGAAGTAAAGGACCGTGTATATACTTCCAGACGTCGTGGTTGACTCCTAATGAGTTCCAGTTCGTCAGTGGACGAGAAACAGCCAAAGACTGGAAGCGGTCAATCCGCCACCACGGCAAGAGTCTCAAGCTTCTGCTGACCAAGGGGATACTGTCTGTACATCCGACTGTGTGTGACTGTGAGGGATGTCGTCACGGCTCTAACACCCCGGTAAGACATCTACACGTCCCTCCGTCTCGTTGTCTCTGGATGTCTCTGGTCGCTTCTAGTACTACCCCCAACTCCCTCCCTCCCTCCCTCCCTCGCTCTCGCTCTCTCTCTCACACTCTCTCTCTCTCTCACACACACACACACACACTCCCCCTCTCTCTCTCTCACCCTCACACACACACACTCTGTCTCTCTCTCTCTCTCTCTCTCTCACACACACGCTCTCTCTCACGCTCTCTCTCTCACACACACACACTCTGTCTCTCTCTCTCTATCTCTCTCTCATCTCACACACACACACTATCTCGCTATATCACATAAATACTATTCTCTTTTCTCCCTCTCACTCTCGCCCTATGTCTATATGTCTCCATATGTTTATCTCTCCATCTCTCTCTCCTTCTCTCTCTCTCTCTCTTCTCTCTCTCTCTCTCCCTCGCTCTCTCTCTCTCTCTCTCTCTCCTAAATCAATTACACATAAGTTCGTCGTACACCTCACGATAAATGTGAACACGAGTATAGCTATTTCATAGTTTCACACGGTGTCCAATTACAAATATCGATACATGGACAAATATACATGGTATACTCTGTGCACGATATCACACTTGAAATATCCTCGTATATTTATCAAAAGTAAAGTATTAAGTAGAATACTATTGTGTTTGTAATATGCGCGGACTCATGAATCGGATATCTTCCTCAATGTGGCTCATAATTGTAGCCGTGTTATGAACTAGCTCTCTCTCTCTCTCTCTCTCTCTCTCTCTCTCTCTCTCTCTCTCTCTCTCTCTCTCTCTCTCATTTCTCTTTATTCATATATATATATATATATATCTATCTATCTACTCTATCTCTCT
>JAUTBZ010134136.1:0-13676 GCA_032361785.1 Lepetodrilus galriftensis
TAGAGTGGCAATGCAGTTATCATCCTTGGTCTTGTCAGTACCAGCCGGTGCTCGCAGGTTTACTGCAACATTCAGCAATACGGATGTTGCAGGTTTCCTCCTGCCCTAAATTGACAAGTCGTGATATTAGTGAAAGATTCTAGAAAGTGACTTTAAACCCCAATTAAAAAATAATAATAAAAAAATAGTGTATTACTCTGTGACGAGATGAATATATAAAGGATACGTCCTTGTTCAATAAAAGTTGTTGCAGCCCGCAGGTTTTCTGCCATGTGACTTCTCATCATGACAACAGGTAACCGCCTCCTGCAAAAGTTAAACATTAAAAGTAAAGCATTCACACATGAGGTGCCTAAAACACATATACCCCTAGTAGTACAGCGACAACATAGTATAATATACAGTAGTGGAGGGAAAAAAACACATAAAATTAACCATTATGAGATTTTATGTTTACTTCACTAGTACAGTTACCTCCCTCTAGTTACAAAGACTAATGTGGACCCCCCTTAACACGGTTAATAAAGTCTTTGATCAACATTCTATTTACAATGTACACTGATGGAGAATACAGGAACAAGTACACTAGTCAACTGTCAACATTGAACTACACTCTGACATCTAATTAATACTGACAGTCACTTCTTTTAAATCTTAAAGGCATACATTGAGATATGATCACAGACATCGATCATTTTGGACTAAATTGGTTCACGATCATGACTGCACTCTACTACATCATGTATAAGTACACGAGTAGAGGAAAATGCCTTGAGGGTATTCTGAATTTGAACTAGGGAATTTCCGGTTGTTTTAATCAAAAGTAGAGTTTACAACGTATTTAATAATAATAATAATAATAATAATAATAAAAGGTCTTATTAGTAGTGCACCAAACCTCCACAACTGAAGCATGCTAAAAGTGCCGAAATAAATTTAATCGGTTCTGATCTACGGACATTTTTGACCTGTCAACAATTTAAATTAATGAAAATCTTTATAACTAGTCTGACATGAGGAATGTACTATTATAACCATGTAACTAGTTGTGTATTTGCTAATACGTATATATATAAAGCATCAGGACTTACAATGTACCGCAATACTTTTGGGGAAGGGAATAAGAACTTTGAACACAATCTGAATACAAGTTCATGCTTACCTGCAAAATGAAGTAGCTGTAACTTTTGAGGTGAGCTGTAAACTCTCTCTGGTTGGTACGAGTCCCATGCTGTGACTGCAAATATAAAAAATAAAAAAATAATTTTTGTTTCACATTCTTTGTCAATTTCATTTGATTATTCCATAAGTAAGTGAGTGATTATGGAGTTTAAATTCACCCGTTATCTTTCATCCATTTTCAACCATACTTTTTTTTTAAAATATTATTTTTGTATTATTGGAAATGAGTTCATTTCAGTATATCCCACCATATTTTAGTGACATCCGTTTTATGGCAAGATAAGCAAATACCACCAACTACTGTATGATATGCTAAGCCACGACCAATACACAAAAACCAAGAATGATAACTACACACTATGTACACAGAAAATCCAAACTTCCCACACAATGTCATGTCATGAAGCTGGATTACCACTGGCTACAGGCATATTTCTCCCTTACACCGCTGCAGAGAAGAAACAGGCCTGCATATTACAAAAAGATCATAGTCATTTCCTGCCATAGTAAAATGATGGAGCACAGACTGATTTAGGCCATGACTACAGTTTGACCGCTTTGTGAAATGTTGCCTGAGCTTTTTATCAATGAGATTCAATGAGATTCAAATTTGTCTCTTCAGCTAGGCTTGTAATCTCACAAGATACCAACTCGAGTTATAAAACCTATTTAGTTTTTACTACTTTTAAACTGTCAATCTACCTCATACGCCAACATTCTTGGTCTGACAGAAATGTTCTGTTCTGTTCTGTTACTCCTACCATTGGCTGAATAAGTTCTGTTCTTGAATTATTTCATAAATTCTTATCTGATGAAAATGTATTGTTTTTTACTATTCTTTTTTAGTATTGTGGCAGAAATAATGTTTGATAGTGCATAATAAAACTGGCAAGAGTTGCTATCAAATGCTGACAGCACATGCCACTACATGCATATTGCTATGAGCTGGTTGCACTACATTTTATAAAGACCATTTGCTAATCAATGTACGACCAGAAAAAAAACAACACTGAAGTGTGTCGTATTAAAGGAACAAGCTGCACGTGTCTATCTTTGATGTCTGAAAAACTTCCTCTGATATCACTCAGCATTGTATTACCTGACCTGGGGTGGCTGGCTGATACCATGGTATCTGATAGTCGCACGTGACTGAGGTACTCCGCCACTAGGACATTGATAACATTAGGGACAGGTCCTCCGAACGTTACAACAATCGAAGACTACCTGGTCATAAATCCTTGAAAAGCAAATTGGTTTCTCTTAATAATATAACCTGCCCCTTGGTCAGGTTTTACTTTACCTACTAAATTAATTGATTCAATTACAAACGATAAGATAAGCGGGCAATTATCTCGCAAGCAGACTTTTTCCCATGGTGTTAGGTTCCTCTTCCTCCCGTACAACACAGGGATGGAAAAAATATATCAGATTTGTTGTCTGGAAACTAATATCAGGCATTTAATATTTGATGTGGCATGTTTAATATGAATTGCATTTAGAAGTAATTTCACACTCCCTGATAACAAGATTGTGTGTATCTGTATCAAATATGTGACCAGAACACAATTTGTGCTTGACATTTCTGAGGTGAAACAATTATCCTTTTGACAGCTTTGTATCATGATAAAATACTTGAATTATTTTACTGACAGAAAATAAGTTTTTATTTTTCAAATTTAGTTTATTCTTTTTAGAGAAACTCAAAATAGTTCTTGGCCAATTATCAATCACTCTTCAACTTCACAAACTCAAGATTATTAATTTGTTATGGTTTTTTTTAGTTTAGGTTTAAAACTATTTGTGAAGAGTATTTCCCTTACATATGCTACTTGTCAGTTTACAGAAGGTAGAAACCTGCAATCCTTGCAGCGCATAGAGTTGCAGTGAACATGAGAGCACTGGGTGACATTGACAAAGGATGATAACTATCAAAGTTGCATCATAGGATTCTTACATCTGTCTCCATGGTTATGCTCCAATTGGTGGACAATGATACTGGGTCTCCATGGTTATGCTCCAATCAGTCATGTTCTCCAGTTAGCCAATCTACCACCCCTGATCTAGATCTTACATGAACTTCATCATGATACGATAAATAATACCTGAGTTATTAACCCTCTCCATGCTGGATTAGGCACAGCTTTTGGGCATATCTGGTTGCCTTCAGCATAGAGAGGATTAAAGGCATACAATCACAGTTTGTTGACATATTTCATGGTTAAACTTATTTTCTTTGAAAGTAATTACATTTCATTTGTCTACACAAGGATATTGGGAGTTAAGCTTCATTTTCCACATGCCCCACTGGTTTTCAATATTTTATTTTATTTTCGCATTTTTTTAATCTTGTAATGTCTTAATTGGTTAACATCATGAGTATAACTCAATAAAATTGTCTTCATTAAATTAATAATTCAGACCACTTTCTACAGCATTATCAAAACCATCAACAAGAAGTCAACCATATGGTCTCCAAGTAAACAATCCAAGCCTTGATGGACCTCTGCCTTTATAAACAGCCCCAAACCCCGAGCTTCTAATGGGTGGCAAATGAAGGATTGATCTACATGCATATCTACAGGATGTCAGCCGTCCATGTGATGGCCAGTGAGCCAGTGTAATTGTGAACATGTGGGAGCCGGTCACTGGACACTGGCTGGACTGGACACAGAAGACTAGGAGAACTTCTAGCAGCTGGAAAGATTTATGCTGGATTTGACATCCCTGTGACCCGACTGCTACAGTTAGTGATGGGAATGTTTTTGCAGTACCACTCTCAGACAACAGAAGTCTACACATCAGCAAATACACACATAGCAGAATATTGGAAGAATGTATGCTATGGTCTTTGAGAAAATGTGGAATGAATTTCAAATACGAGTTACTGTGGTACTCATAAAAAAAATGTACAACTCAGGGTTCTAGACTAACATTCTGAGTTACTTGCCCGCAGAGCAAGTCAGGGCAAGTAGCAAAGCCAACAAAGGTACAAAATGTTAAAAAGTAGGTTGCCCGCATATGTTAGTCCAGAGCCCTGACAACTACAAGAAACATATCAACGTAATGTCTAAAATAAATAGCAGAATTGAAAATTTAAGTGACAGGAAAACTATTGCACAGCACTAAACATTGCAATTTAAGTCATCTGTTGTTTCATGCCCTTAAACAGCTCAGTGACAAACTGTGTCACACACAAAAAACCACCACATTCTCTAGAACCCATGAACTTTCCCACAGTAAATGTAAACAACAGATAACTGGATCAGTGCCACCATAGCTAAGCGATAGACTAACCAAGTCTTAGAATATCAAAGTAAACAATATGTACAGTATATCAATTCCAATGACTGATAATAGTTGTATATGAACATCATCAGATCCCATGCTGTGAAGCAACCATTGCAACCATTGTCATGCAACGGTACATCAAACTGTCAGAGAAAGCTGTAACCATGCATTCCACGCTGAAGAAGCCCAAAGTTCTAGCAGACGGTCTGAGATTTTACTATTAAAAAAAAGCTGCGGTTCCTAAAGCATCCATTCCCATGAGAAGTCTGCCAGTGCCAGTGCAGTAGACATTCTTCCTCATTCCTGAGTGATGATACAACAAGCTGCTCGAGCTTCACCTACACCCAGCGCGTAGTCCTCACGGTGCGTCTCCTCGCACACAACAACAACAACCACACCATGTGACCTGTATCTGCGCCATAACCTGTATACATACATCCGTGTAATGTTGGCCAGGAACTACTTTGGTGGAATCGAGATCTGCATATTCCAATAAACACCAACTGCCTTCATACACTATTATAAATCTCTGACATAATGTCACGAAGTATCATCTCAAAAACTCACAAAGTATCATCTCAAAAACTATGTTAAATTTCTGGCCCAATGTCACGAACAACCATCTTGAAAACTATGTTATGTCTCTGACACAATGTCACAAACTATCACCTCAAAAACTACGTTAAGTTTCTGGCACAATGTCACGAACAACCATCTTAAAAACTATGTTAAGTCTCTGACACAATGTCACGAACAATCATTAATATGGTTGCCATGTGGCATAACATGGTGTAAATAATGATTCTGTTTTCAATTATGTTAGTATGACTGCATCAAGCTATGCTACACTATCTTATGAGTTCACTGTTACTAACAGATACATTATCTGTAGAGGTAACTAACACAGAAATGTGTTCATATTAGTCTCAAGTGGAAGATGGCATGTGTGAATATGTCTGAAAATAGTTGAGTAGGTTAAAAATAATGTCAAGTCTAAAAAATAATAATTGAAAATTAATGGAATAAACAACAGGTGGTTTTGATACCAGATCTCAGTGTGTATATACATTCAACATATGGCTTCACAATGTTTACTATAGCCGTTGCAACTTGTTTAACATCAATTTCATTTCTGGTACGAAAATAATTTAAGTCATGAAGCACCACTGAACATGCAAGCTGTCAAAATATCTTCTGTAATCAGAATTGCATAATGGAAAAGTGGAAAAGTGAACTTCCCAGCCAAATTGTCATTCATAACGATTATGCCATATGTAAATGTTATTGATATACAATATAGAAACCCACCTACACTCAGACTGGGTATTGTTTCACAAAGCTCTCATATCTACTACAAGACCATAGCGCTTTGGTAGCCATCTCTAATACACGGGGATTTTGCATTTACGAGAGCGCTATGGTCACACAGTGGATAAGAGAGCTTTGTGAAGTGAAACCCAGGGTATTGTTTCTCGAAGCTGTCTTAGTCGCTAAGGGACCATAGCACTCTCTTAGCAATGTATTAGCTATCAGCAAAGAGGGTGCTATGGTCCCTTAGCGGATAACAGAGCTTCGTGAAGTGAAACCCTGGCTCTGAACAGCAGGTAACCGAGATGTGAGTTGGCCCACTATCTACTGGACCACTGAGACAACCACAACTATTAGAGCAACTCTGCTACGGTTGAATCCAGCATTGAAAATGTTAATTAAATATACATAAAGTAGTGAATTGTTGGAGGCGAGTGGTAATGCAATGGGAGAACATTTGGATTTCGGAGACAAAGGTCCCAGGTTCAAATCCTGTCTTGGGAATCAATTATTGTTGCAAAAGTTTCCTCTCTGACACGATCATATTAGGATGTGCCATCTATAATGTGGCAATGCAGATATCGTCCTTGGTCTGTCAGTACCAGCAAGTGCTCGCAGGTTTACTGCAACGTTCATTGCTACGGATATTGCGGGATTCCTCCTGCCCTAAACTGACATGTTGTAATATTAGTGAAAGAATCTTGAAAGTGGCTCTAAAAAAAGTAACTGTTGGCACTTTAAGCAATTTTCCACAATAATGTACGACTGATGTGCCCCCTACCCCCCAAAAAAGAAGAAGAATTGTTAGATTTTGGCTCTGCTGTTGTTGGTCGGCTCATGGTAAACTAGGTTCTTCAGAATGTAAGCAATTAATGTCCAATCACAATGCACACAGCCACAGGTATTACTGTGGGGTACCTACTGTAGGTCAGTCAGACAAGTACTGTGGTGACGTTGTGGACACAGGCTATTTCAGCACTAGTTGTATGTTTGGGTAGGGTGTTCCACGCATGCTCTATCTTCCTGATTGTTTAGGTCATGGTAGGTACACTTGTAATCAAGGTAGGGTCAGCGGGGAAGGGTATCCGTGGTATTAGTGGTGTAACTAATTACAGTCTCAGATAATGTCGCAAACATTCACCATTCCACATTTAGTCAAAACTCAGCTAGACGTCTGCTTCAACCTGTGACTTTTGCTCTATAGTACCACCCATATTATCAAATATCAAATAGGTAAAAAAACACAACAGTTTTTCCTAAACCATGATTAGCAAATTATTTCTAAAATAATTCAGTTAGGTTCTATACTATGAGGCTTTTGAACTATAGCATTTATTCCACTATAGACAATTCAATGAGCAATTTGGATTTCTTAAGAAAATATTTCAACTGAAAACTACATCTCAGGCCTCCGTTGCACGATCGCAATTGTAGCTACAACTCTTGTAAGTACTACAATTGACTTACAATAGCCCTACAAGAGCGTCGTGCAACGGGGGCCAGATCAGGACAGAATACTCAGTTGATTTTCCGAGAAATAGCCATGAGACCATATCCCGATATTACGAAACATTTTAGTACGATTTCATCTCCACGCTCATATTTGTGAGCCAAACTTGAGTTGAGCATGAAATCGTACTCACAAATATTTCGTAATCTCTTCAACATCAAACATTTGAAAGCCAGGGCGTCGTTTCTCGAAACTTTCATATCTACTACAAGACCATAAGGACTCCCTGAGTGCTATACAATACATGGGGATTGTGCACTTACGGGAGCGCTTAATGGTCTCAATAGTGG
Source organism: Lepetodrilus galriftensis (assembly GCA_032361785.1). Taxonomy (NCBI): domain Eukaryota; kingdom Metazoa; phylum Mollusca; class Gastropoda; order Lepetellida; family Lepetodrilidae; genus Lepetodrilus; species Lepetodrilus galriftensis. The sequence continues at coordinate 7,579 of JAUTBZ010134136.1, forward strand.
ATACCAGAGCTTTGAGAAACGATACCCAGATGAAGACTCGGCTACTGGAAGCAGACTTGTGAAGTCTGTGACCTGACACTCCGGCCTCCAGAAGTACACAGCGCCCTGGCATGTCATGGCTTTGTTCTCACAGATATGCATGGATGGTGGAAAACAACGAAACACTGCATGTTGTTTAAGATGGATCAAGATACAATTATAATAGCAATTTAGCGAACTGAAAATAGCATTACAACCATTTACTATATTTTGGAAGTAAGCTTTGTTTATTCTTCCATAAATTTTAATTCATTTCATTAGAATGTGAGCTTTACAAAGAAACATTGTTATTGTTACAATCAATATAAAGAAGAATATGTTCATGTATATTATTTTGCCATGTTTGCTTTCAGTGGGAGGATAACCTACTACAACCATGTATTACAGAAAGACCAATACATCATAGCTTTGAACAGATGATGACTGATAACAGATTCAAACTGTACAATTTTGTTATGCCCGAGTCTGTTCCCCATGGTTGTCATTTTATTTTAAATTAAAAAGTAAACATAGAAAGCATAATGGATGCATTTGTACATTAGCGTGGAGCTCTCCCTAATCTGACAGCTTTGTCAACAACATTTATGTCTTGGACATGTGGTCAGTTTAACCCATTTGACCTTTGGTGTGAGAGGTCAGTTTAAATATGACCCAAGAAAGGCTAATACTGTTTACTGTCACTTGCAACCTAATCACTTTCTAATAGATGATAACCTTGTAGTGCCTTGAATGGCAGCTTGGGTTGTACACTCCTCAGGGAGCTGAGAAAGAAATTGAATGCACACAGATCCATTGTCAGGATAATAATAAAATATAACCGTATTAGTTAGATTAATCATTTACTTACAGCAACTATCATTGTGTTGAAACCTTCCTTATTTGCTAAACTTGTCTACAACACCCCTTTTCAGATAAACAAAACAATTTCAAATGAATGTAAGCCATCATATCCGATGAAAATGTTAACCCACTCCCTGCTGGATTAGGCATATATACTGCTCTATAAAGCATCTGCAGTTTTCTCCAACATGGAATTCAGAAGCTTAGAAATTATTTGAAAATTAATAAAATAGAAAAAAAAAGAAAAAAAAATGTTTTCACATTTTTATCTTGCAATAATGCCTGTAGTTTTTCTCTGAGAAACCTCCCTAGTGTTGGCTCCTGAGGGGTTCCCTTAGAGTAATTAGGCAGGTCGTTAACACTTTATTACTAATTAGCTTCAGAGAAAGTGATCTAGGGCTGTGGTGGACTCTCATCAATTGCTGCCAATCACCAGCCATAATGGTTAATGACGCCGTCGTTTCACACACATTGCCTCAAACTCAACACAATACTGTCACAGGATTTACTTTCGCATGTGAAACATAATCTCTGATAATAATCCCCTTCGAAGAGCATTTAATAAATATTAGACTTTTAGTAATTGCTGATGAACAATTAATCAGATTATTTCATGAGTGGCCCTGCCCTATCCCACAGCATAGCCCTGTGCCTGAGAAAATGATATGCACAACAAATGCATATCCGGATTTTGTAATTTAATTGCGAGTCCGTGGAAACATGAAAACTGAGCCGTCTTCTCATTTTTCATGATATTTCTAAGACTTTCCTCCAGATGGCAAGGCACTGACATGTATTCTTCTCATGCCTTTGTACAGATCTAAAGTCAGATTAACTGCAATAACAGAACAAATTACAAGGAGGTATAAATATTTCAAAGAAATTATATCTGGATACAGAAAAACGAAACTATGCTTGATATTGTACATATCTGGTTGACAGGAATACAATTTTAGAATAGTAAAGTTGCCATAATTACCACAAATATCAGTTTTTAAAATTACTATTAAAAGGTAAATCACAGTTTGTTGATATATTTCATGGTTAAACATACTTACCTGAATGCATGCACATTAGATTTGTCTACACAAGTATATTGGGCAACAATCTACATTTTCCACATGTCCCACTGGTTTTAAATGTTTTCATGTTTTTTTCTTCAAATTTTCATAAATAAAATAAAATATGAAAATATTTAAAGCTAGTGGGACATGCTGAAAATTTAGCTTGTTTCTCAATATACTTATGTAGAAAGATCAAATGTGCATACTTTCAAGTAAAATATCCTTGACAATGAAATATGTCTACAAAGTGTGATTATATGCCTTTAATCTTGTCCAAGCTTAACCATTTATGTTGCATTTATTTATGACTTCAACATCATTTCACTGAAGACTACAAAACAGCATCATGTGGATCTATTTTAAATTTCAGTGATACCTAAGATCCAAGTAAAATCCAACTTAATTAAATTTGTCCCAGGAAAAAACTCACAACATCCCTGCAAAGTCATTTATCAAAGTGACAGAACGTAACTGTGTGAGAAGTGAGACTGCCAGAACGTGGTGATAGCGACATTCGTTCTATGGCAGTAGGCCAGACCACTGTACCGTCATTAACAACTTTAATGCAATTATCTGCCATCAAAGATTCATAACGGATGGAACAGGAATAATTTGATTGTCCGTTGTAAAAAGGTACATATTGAGAGCGGTTCGTAATAGTGTGTAGCATGTGGTTATCTAATGGCTGTTGTCACACATTGTAGACTGGAAACGCTACAACGTAGTACAAATCTAATATGTATGGGATACATCACAGGTAGTATATACAGTAAACCATGCTCATTGGGACTGGCTATTTTTGTCCATTATATGCGAAGTCCGTTATACGCATATGCCGTAATTAGCATTAGACGGGACCGGGACCTTAGATTCAGTACGTTATAGGCGAGTGTCCAGTTTGTGCGAGGTCTACTGTATATATGATATTATTTAGTCATAAATATTAAACGAATACAATCATAGCTACTTGGCCAATTAAGGCTCAATAATGTATTACCTAAATCTATAGCCTCTTCTAGAAACTATCTGCTCTTTTGATTGAAAAGATAAAAAAGATAGAAATAGACCAGGGTTTCTCCAAACGCGCAATCCTGTGTCCCATATGCAAGTTTGGACACACTTTATTAATAAAAATTGTTGACAAGTATATCAACATGCGTCCCCAGGACTCTCAAAACTTGAAACCTAAGTGGAACCCTGTCATAAATATTAAATGAATACAATCATAGCTATCTGCTCTTTTGATTGAACAGATTAAAAAGATAGAAATCGACACTATTCCCAGTATGGGGATCTGCATCCAGCAATTCATCTGTAAATAGTGGTACACAGTATATCATTATGATCATAGTACAAAACTAAATTTAATATAATTGATAATGATATAATAAGTATGTACTGTGCATGCCAAGAGAACGTAATTTACATAAATATATGTAGCTAAAAAATTAGTCCCAAATTACCATTAAACTGTGGTTTGCATGCCTAAGAATGGTCATGATAAAATGCCACATAAAATCTACCTGTATATGGTATGATATATATAACGATATATAATAATGATGATAATTTTTCTATTATAATTATGATAACAGAACATGACTTTGAATTATTATTTCAATATCGTTTCTACATTGGCTTAAATATACAAACAAATTCAAGACCAAGTGTGACATTTTAAATTAAGACCTTGAAACTTCACACTGTCCCGGCGAGATTGACCAATGATTAGTTGGACAATAGGTGACAGCTAATGATCCAGCAGCGGGCAGGAGGTCAGTTTGTACTGCTGCGGGACAGCAAGGACGGCAAGGCCAGCGGTCTTATTGATGACCCGCAGCACTGTGGGATAACTACAAAGGCTGACCCCTAATACGGACACATATTTCATTTCACTTTTCCATCTGTCACTTCAGAGAGAATCTTTCAACAAGAGATGATTCTGGACAGATTGAGTTTGATTTGATTTGATGTTGACGGATTGACTGTGAAAGGCGGTGTGAAAGTGAACCACCAAGGCATGTTTCACAAGGCAGTCATGTATTTAATTTCTTTTTATACTGGGCAGCAAAAACTAAGGAGTCTTCAATCGATGGCTACATCAGAGAACAAGTTTGTTGTTCAAAAACAAATTCTAATTTGCTGGTGTACAATAGTTGGAATAAGTAATGAGGCAAGTCTCGGCAGCTCATTTGCTAGGTATTACGGAGCGGCGAAAAAAATTGTCTCGACCATGCAATAGTAGCCATCTCACCACGTCGCTTTGGGGGGGAAACTGGGTTTTTTAACTGCCGCTTTCAAGATTCGTTCACATATAATGGCTTGTCAGTTTAGGGCAGGAGTAATTATACAAAATTCGTAGATCTGAATGTTACAGTAAACCTGCAAGCACGATATTGACAGACCAATGATGATAACTGTTTTGTCATAGTACAGACTGCACGTCCTATCATAGTGTCAGAAAGGCACCGTTTGCAAACATTGATGCCGGGCCGGGACAGAACTTCAACCCTGAACCTATGTCTAAAACGTCCAAATGTTCTGTAACAATCATGTGTGATTACAAAAGTTGTATTGGAGATTTTTTTCTAAAGGTATTTCTTATAAGTTATATCTTATCCACACCAGTAATGATTTCACGTCCATGTTGTTTTATCATGGAATACATATTTACATCATTGAAGTATTTGGCTACAAATCGTACATACATTTTATATACATTATATCAATAGATTATAACTGATCATAATAATAGTATTTTAAGTACATGTATGGCTTTGATATTTTAAAGTTGTCATATGCAGAATACATCTTTAATTTATTTAACAAAAGATTTATTTTCACAAAATAAAGAATTCCATAATGTTCAGATATTTTATAGCAGACACAAATTAATTAAATGTTATATTATGCATAAACATTTTCATTCAACAACTACAAAATCTCTTAGTTTCTTTGTCAGTGAAATTAATTTGAGACTAACAACACATCGAAATTACAAAGGCAAAAATTAGCCTCTCTCTTGTTAACAATTCATTAAGTGGCCACATTTTACCCTCACTTCCCGTCACTCGTTGTCCCTCCGCGCCCCTCTTCCCGTGGGATACTCCGCCGCCGCGGAAATCATACCCAGATTTGTGCAACGCTGCTCGTACACGGCGACAGCAAGCAAACAACATGTAGGACTGGACAGCACTAATTACCATCGGAGCAATATTAAGATTCACGGCCAAGATGAAAACTAAATTATTCCTATTCTCGCTTTATTCACCCATTTTCTCTCCTCCACCTCCCCCCACCCCTAGCTGCTATACAGTCATTTTGCACCAAGAAGCATCAATTACTAAATGAAAATAAAAAAACACCTCCCATGGGACAAAACACAGGAGGACTAGTCTCCTCTCCTCGAGCAAACAGCAGTTGACATGGGCGTCCGTGGATACCCGTGCAAAGCATGGTATTTCCTGAAAACCTGCGAGTTGAAAGTTTAATTTGATTGTTCCAAATTGCCTGGAATACGAATACCCCAGGAGATAGCGGTTCAAACCTGCGTAATTGTTCGAAAGAGACATAATTTGTAAACAGGCACGCTTTGCCACGAGTCGAGATACACTGATATTTTGAGACGAACAGATGGTAGGAGGACTATGAATTAATAATAACCAATTGGGATCTAAACTCCTTGCTTTCTGTCCATGGCCATATTTGGGCTGCCTACTTTTTTAGTAATTAGTAGTGATAGGGGATACGTTATTATGCCAGACACGGAGAAAATGCATGATGATCTCTCTAAATTGACACGTTTGATTCTATTTAGATAATGGTGTGAAATTAATATCATTTCCCTATCCAAGTGTACGATACTAATTTTAAATATCTAAAAAATAAAAATAGTTTTATTATTTCAAAGGATTTGAGAGCTTTTACAAGATTATTCCAGTTAATTTAAATGAATAGACTAATTTTAGATAAGTATAATAAGCAAATATCTGTGCAAAAATTGAAAAGAGATGTTTGCATAATACATACGATACAAAATAAAATTGCAATACACTAAAACTTAAATAAAAGTAGATATATATACCGTAATTACTCTAATTATTCGTACGCTCTAAAATAATTAGATTTGCGGCTGTTCGAATTTTTAGAATTTAC
>JAUTBZ010134147.1:1962-13674 GCA_032361785.1 Lepetodrilus galriftensis
AAATTTGTCTTGAAAAGCCTTAAAAAGGTCTTAAATTTGATTGACTGAAAGGTGCAGGAACCCTGATTTTGATAACCATAGAGTATTGAGGACTAAATACATCAGTAAATAACAACTTTTATGTGGATAAATCAAGCGTAATTAGTCTCAGAACGAAATTTGTTTGTCTATTATACAGGCCTATCAACTGTGATATTATGCCTTTAACAACATTGTGCCACAATATATTTCAGCAATCGAAACTAACTTTAAAACTTACTAGCCCGAATAGTGATACAAATAACGAATGTTATGAATTTCTACTAGTCCTTAGGATACCTTTAGCATTGGAAGATATGGCCTGGGCTAGTGGATTAGTGTTAATTTCGATCCCTGCAATAACCTAGGTTATTGGGTCCGAAATACCACCGGCTTATCACTAGCAGTGTGATGTAGTGAGACAGGCTAGTGTATCATCCAGTGACTCACAGATCATCCCAGTCAAATACTATTGATCTGCGGCGGGAGGCAGCACAACCAGGTCTACATTGCTTCCTACACTTCCTGCTTGAAGCACTGCCGCGTTGTACAGAGCTGGTGATGTCTGTGATGTCATACGTGATGCAGTGATGCAGACATTAATACTCTCACAGCTGGCTGCAGTTGGGAACATTTGAGCAGGGCTGCCCAGTTTTTTGTTTGTTTTTATTGTCATAAATCCGAGTTGAAGGCAAGTGAAGTGCAAGTTGAAATGGTTTTTGAGGACGCAGCATATTTTCCCCATTGGGACTAGTTGAGTGGTTTCGTGTATATCATGCCAATTTGTTTGAAACTTTGTGCAACATTTTTCTGTTATTTAATAGTTTTAATGTTTTCATAGGTATGGATTGTGATCAAATAATGTGGTATCTTGACAAGACATGCTTACTTTTGTTGAGGTATTATTATCATTTAAGTTCAACTAATATTTAGATATTATTGAATTGCTTTTTAAAAAGAAATATGTGAATCTAATATGCATCAATTTGTAACTTTGAATCGATTGGAATAATTGTGAAGTACTGTAAATCATGAAATTAATGCGAGCAGAATATTAAATTTAATGCTAAAATTTAAAAATGCGACCGCCGTATTGTCACATTTAATTTCTGCACATTAAAGGTAAGTATTGGTAAAAAACATGTATGGAAACATGACCGTTCACATTTTAGTGACACATTAATTTCGTGATTTACAGTATATGCTTGTCTCTAGAACCACATTCCACGCCATGCTTGTCCAACGATTAGAAATTAGACGTATTCATGATGGAGAGAGTAACCATTCTGATGATAGGCGAGTTGACCGTTCCTCACCATGCTTACCATTTGTAGGCGGTAGGTAACCGTAGTGTATGAATGCAGCCAATCAGGGCGGCTCATAAACAGTCGGATATGTTAGAAGTCGGGATGCAACAATGACCTGCCATCGATCGCCTTTTGACCTGAAGGTCGCCTTGTGTAGTGTTGGAAGACGAGTGTTACTCTGCTCTTAAATCATTATTTAATTGGACAAGTTGGACACCGGCATCGGATGACATTGGGTGTACTGGTTGTGGGTTCAACTGGAGCCGAGACTTGACATTAGCCAGACAGCGGGATACATCATGTCTGGTCTCGTTGCTCTCACATGTAATTGTTCTGTTAGACCAGTTAGCGTGAGGGTCACAGTTGGGACATTCCTATAATAGCACTTATTGTCAATTAGTTTGTGTGTGTTTACACCGTACTGATGAATGCTTGTACATACTGTTTCATCCATAACTTTCTTGTGTAATCTACAATGGCGACAATGTTAGAAAATACTAGTAATTGTCAATTTCTTATTTTAATAAGCAATTTATATTTTTTATTCGGTGCAACAATATGTTGATAAATTGTCATCTGATTTATTAAGATAGTGTACATAGTTTGGACAATTTAGATTGATTATTGATACGACAATTTAGATTGTTACAATGATCACAATAATGTGGACAGAATGTAGACACCAACTTAATTTCTGAGTCTTAGACTTAAACAAACTTTACTATATTGGTTACATGATGTGAATAATTAATTTACTATTTCACATATTTATGCTAATGATGCACAATCATTGTAATTAATTATAATTGTGAATTTATTGGCATGATAAGTTTGAAAATAGAAGTAAGTAATTCATTTGTGGACATTTTCAGTTGAACCACCAAGCAGCAATTGCTAGTAATGAGGAATATGCTTAAATTTTTTAATTTTTTTAAAAAATACTTAGAAGCTTTTTTCAAAAAAGAAAATATTTTAAATTTTTATAATTTCTTTATTTTTCAAAGTTTTTAACAGGTACAGGCTTTTTTTGTTATTACATACCAACCCTGACATGCAAATAACTCGATTGCAGTTTGTTTCCCATTAGTGTAGACTATATTGGACACACCCATATGATATCAGTTCCAAGGCTCGACCACTTGACATCCTTTTTATGAATATTTACTTGGATTCAAAAGAAAAACTACTTTAATATCATCACTGAATTGTGAATTCAGTGAACCAAGTGATCTACGGTAATTAGATAATTCATGCCATATACGAGTACCGTATGTTTCTCCAGCGGGTGTGGTCACTGATTAAAATTAAATAATTTACTTCGTATTAATAATTAATTTATCATATCATAGGTGGTGATTTTTTTATGCAGTTTAAAAAAGATGTTTTTTTTGTGTGTTTCAGAATATCCGAGCAGATCGTAGAGGCGCGCACACATCATGCGAGAGTACAAGATTGTGGTGCTGGGAAGTGGAGGAGTTGGAAAGAGTGCGCTTGTAAGCAGGACATCGAGATCTAGACTAAACACAGACGTAGAATATTTGACCAGGATAGAAAAGCATTCGCAGACCTTTAGTTTTCCTGCATGAGAGTTTCTACGTGTTGTGTCAAATATTTTGTCGATTTGTAACATGATTCACTTGCACTTACAGGGATAATAACTAACTTTAAAACGTACTCGCCCGAATAATGATTATACAAATAACAAACGTTTACAAAAGACATGAATTCCTACTCGCCCTTAGGATACCTTTAGCATTGGGATAAATGCCAAAATGGCTCAGGCGAGTGGGCGAGTGTTAATTGCGAACACTGACTTAATTTCAACAAGCCTATCATGATCATCACAAATCAGGCCTCAAAGTTGCAGTGTATTCCAGGGAGCCATTTGGCTCCTGCGTAGACAGAAACACTTAAAATAAGTGAAGTATTAGTAGCCAAATGTAAAATTAGGTCGCCATGGCTCCCAAATTAGTCGCTAAATTGAGCCCTGCAAATAGGTGAAAGATTCCCGCAGTGACGTTAAACTCCATTATTCACTCACTTTATTAACCCTCTCCCTGCTGAAGGCGACTTAAGTTGCCCGATCACATGCAGAAATAGAACACGTTCATTTTATTCAGCAGGTAGGGAGTTAAACAAGCTTGTCAAATATCACTTGTTCAACAAAATTATGTGAATGTGATTTCGGCATGAATTCTTGTGTTTCAAGTTGAATATGGGAAAACTAATTACTAAAGGCACATCTATTTATTAATTAAAACTGTTAAACTTTAGGCTAATGTTTGTGTTGCGAAAACATGCAGAATTTAATAAATCAAGAGAACAAGAATTCCTTGTATATTGTGGGCATTTCCTTGTGTGATTTATAACTACGGAGCCCATTTCTATGCTAATTGTATAAAATAAGTTCTATACAAATATTGATATTGTATAGAATAAGTGTTGGTTATCATGGTTATGTAACAAGCAGGAAATGAGATTTTTTTTCTATAGGATATTGACATAATTACTGACCGAGAATGATAGGGCATTCATTGTATATTTAACATTCTCCCCCAAAGTAATATACGTCAAATTGGGACATGATACATGTGATGTTTTCAAGAGAGGGACTTGTATCCCACAGACAAAGTGGGAGAAAACACGACCTGACATTTGATAGTGTAATCTGGTCTCCAGTCCCAACCTTTGAAGGCTACTGGCGGTATACATGTATAGTTAGGCTGGTAATGGTTGTGTTAGCAGTGGGGCTGGATTCCTCTTGATAGCATTGTCTCTGCCCAGACAACAGAGAACTCTAAACCCAGGGACAGGCTACACACATGTCACACCAACAGATGTGTTTGTGTGTGTGTGTGTGTGTGTTTGATGTCCGTTTGTGTGTGTGTGTGTCTGTCTCTGTGTGTGTTGTTTGTGTGTCCGTTTGTGTGTTGTGTGTGTATGTTGTGTGTGTATGTTGTGTGTGTGTCTGTCTCTGTGTGTTTGGTGTGTCTGTTTGTGTGTGTGTCTGTTTGTGTGGTGTGTGTGTGTGTGTTTGTGTGTCTGTTTGTGTGTGTGTTGGTGTGTATGTGTGTTTCTGTATGTGGTGGGTGTGTAGGGGGTGGGGGGTGATGGTATTGATTTCCTATTTCCTGCAATCTGGTGTTTACAATACGGTACACTTTAAGTTTATAGTTGAGCCTTTGTGAAAGATTATGAAATCTATACGTCTTGGTTATGCAAGAAATGTACACATTGTTATCACTGCCTCTGATCATACATATTGACATGATAAGCTTATTCATCAAGATATTTTTTTTTGAGTATAGTATTTCTGGAGAGATAATAAAAATGGAAGGACTACATGTATTTGTCTTACATGCTATGCTGCTGGTAACTTAGTATGTAATTGTACTACAGTATCATCTGAACATGCTAAAGGTTTTCTACTTCTGACAAAATGCCTGTTTGTAATTTCAGACGGTACAGTTCGTTCAAGGAATTTTCGTTGAAAAATATGATCCTACCATTGAGGACAGCTACAGGAAGGCAAGTACAGCTTGTTACTATTACTTTTACCTTTTACTTTCTTCATTAATCTTGTCGCAAATGGGTGAAAGATTCCCGCAGCGACATTATACTCCATATTCACTCACTCTTCATTAATCTAATTAGTATGAAAGGTATACAATATTATCTATCATTTAAATGCTTATCATGTTATTGGATGCAAATTATCATTTATCTGAGTATTTTTCAGTTTGTGAGAAATATTGTTAATGGTCCAAAAGTTAAATACAACTTAACATGTTAAATGTTCTGTTCATCTCTAATGTCGGCTCGTTCTGTTGCAGCAAGTCGAAGTCGACGGACAGCAATGTATGCTAGAAATCCTGGACACAGCTGGCACGGTAAGTTCCTCCCAGACGATCGGACGACATCGCCGAGATCTGAGCTGCATGTGTACAGATAATGCCATTGTGTACAGATATGTGTACAAATAATGCCATTGTGTACAGCTAATGCCATGTGTACAGATAATGCCATTGTGTACAGATAATGCCATTGTGTACAGATAATGCCATGTGTACAGATAATGCCATTGTGTACAGATAATGCCATTGTGTACAGATAATGCCATTGTGTACAGATAATACCATTGTGTACAGATAATGCCATGTTTACAGATAATGCCATTGTGTACAGATAATGCCATGTGTACAGATAATACCATTGTGTAGTGCACCATGTTGTGCAGTTCAGGCTCTGAGAATACCAGACGTTTTTGAGCATCTCTTGAGCATAAAATTACACTCAAAAGGTTTCGTAATCTCGAGGCCTGGCTATGAGATTACGAAACTTTTCTGAGTATGATTTCATGCTCAATTCAAGGTTTTGTTCACAAATCCACATTATAAATTTGAGCTCGAGCATAAAATTGTACTCGCTATATAAAAACCTTTCCAATACTCCAATCACACTGTTGAATATTGCATAACAATATACATCACATTACTGTGTGCAAGTCTTTTAATTTATCATGGGTGGTATTGAAATATTATGTGCAACATGAGTGTCCACGCTTGTAACCTATATATTGATGTGTTGATCAACAGGAACAATTCACGGCCATGCGCGACTTGTACATGAAGAACGGCCAGGGATTCTTGTTGGTGTTCTCAATCACTGCTCAGTCCACCTTCAACGACCTGGAGGAGCTACGTGAACAGATCCTCAGGGTCAAGGACACAGACAATGTAAGTGGAGATAACTCCTTATGATTCGTGGCTGTGGTCCATAACAGCATACGTTTCTGAAATCTTGCGAACACTGGCAAACTAAGCAAACTTCATCTAGGCAAACTAAGCAATGTGTTTAGTATGGACACATTGCTTGACTTGTTACCAGGCTGTTTCCGAACGCGCAAGCCTGCGTCCCATACGCAAAAATTGCAAGTTTGGACGCACTTTATTAATAAAAATTGTTGATAAGTATATCAACCTGCGTCCCCGGGACTCTCAAAAATTGAAACCTAAGTGGAACCCTGGGTTACTGTTACTAAATTCACCTAGGCAGCGATAGAAACTAACTTTAAAACTTACCAGCCTGAATAGTGATACAAATAACAAATGTTATGAATTTCTACGTCTTAAATCAGAAGTTAAGCATAATATTTTCTTGGATTGCAACTCGTTTCATTTAACCCTCTCCCTGCTGGATTAGGCACAGTCCCAACGCTTCAGGGCATTTCCGGTTGCCTTCAACATGGAGAGGGTTAACAAAAATTAAAATATATTGATAGTTAGATTGTATTGAATTTCAATGTGGTGATAACAATGTGGTGATAACAATGTGGGTGCTAATTTTTCTGAGATGGGTTTTTCATTTGATTTACATTCTGTGAACAGGTACCAATGATCCTGGTAGGAAACAAGTGCGACTTGGAGGATGAACGAGTGGTAGGAAAGGACCAAGGAACTAACTTCGCCAGACACAATAACTGTGGATACCTAGAAACATCAGCAAAGGCAAAGATTAATGTTAACGAGGTAGGTGTCTATTCTCAGTCATTATCATTCAACATTGATACGTATCATACTTTGCTTTTGTCGCAGAATATCATTACAATACAGAAAAATATAACCATAATCTACTTAATTTATTTTGCAAATTATTTATTAATATTAAAAGAAATATAATTATATGATAAAAGTAAGAATAATATCAGTATTCAAAATCAAAATCTATAATTGACAACCATTTCATTAGATTTATATGGAGTTATTTTCTTCCAGATTTTCTGTGATTTAGTCCGGATGATCAACAAAAAGAATCCTGACAATGTGAAGAAACAGAAAAAGAAGACTGGATGTACTCTACTATGAATGTTGAGGTGAAGTTCATATGTAATACAGTGCTCCCTCGATATAACGCCCTTCGATGCACCGCGGATTCGGAAAAAAAGAAAATTCTTTTATTTTCTCCAATTATATTCGTTGATATAACGCGGGTATTATAACGCGGGTGGCATGTCATGGACCCCAACTTCTGTGTTATATCGAGGGAGCACTGTACATTGTTGAGTGTTCGTTTGAACTTCTGTAACCATGGTAACCACGGTGCTGTTTGTTCCAGGCACCTCACCCGCACATAGACGAGATTCCGGTGAATGATGTTGTTGGTGTGACAGTGGTTCTACTCGTCTGCTCGTACCGCAACAAGGAGTTCATCCGTGTTGGCTACTATGTCAACAACTTCTACCAGGAGAGCGACGTGGAGCTGAACGAGAACCCGCCCGCTGTCCCCATCTACGAAAAGGTGCGTGCTTGTATACTCCCCAGGGACTTGAGCATATTTTAAAATAGTGTAGCGGTTATGGGATGGTGTTGAGTCACTGTCTGCAAGATTTTCTGTCCACGCAATAACATTGTGGCAGCTTGTGTTTTTCCTTCTGACAACACCAGCACATAATTAAATCTCTGGGAAATATGTTTGATAATATTTATGAATAAATTGAATCCATGGCATGGTTTATTGCACCAACATTTCTGAGATTGTGGTTTAATGTTTCCGTTTGTTTTTCTGTGTTTTCAGCTGCAGAGAACGATAGTAACAAAGGATGTGCGTGTGACAAAGTTTAAAATTGATTGGGACGATGAGGTGCAAGCAGACACCAATAATGCAGAAAATGTACCTCCCTCGGACAATCCTCAAAACACGGCCAATCAGGAACGAGAACATGAACCAATGAACATGATGAAGCCAGCAAACTTTTCTACAGAAAGCAACAGTGTTGGCGTTGCTGGCATGGATCTCAGTTAATGGCCGCCGAGACGGAACGTGTCATCGAAGCATTCTTGGTGCATAGTTCATTCAGTAACTTCATGGCAGCAGAAACCAACTCAGAGATCCTGGTGTTTTCAAGTATGATCGCAGTCTACTAAATACATCAAATAGCGTACAAGTGTGCATTCACAATGCCAAAATTGTCGTTGTTATATTGAGAAATAGCTCAAAGATGTTGTATTGTGTAATCACTACTTGCTACAACCTTGTATAAAGAAGTATCGTATCATCTAGGAATCAAACGATTTTATGTTCTAGTCCTTTTTGATCTACTGTTGAAAGTATTCGGAAAATGTTGAAAAAGTCACATTTTAATTTGGGATGGGTGGATGTTAGAAGTTTGGGCTGATGCTACTAAGATTCACAATTGGATGGTGTCATTTTAAGGAAAACCTGACGTTGGCTTTGATCCGCGTAAAGACAGCATATTTAATAGTAACTGAACATCGCCAATTTTGGAACTTACTGCTGAAAATTGAATTGATATTTTTCATCCTTGACTGTCCTATGTGAATTAATTTTGCAGAATGATTGTATGATTCCTATCACTGTCTTAGCTCCCTCAAGTATGCATGTATTCATCCCATACAGACCAGGGTATCGTTTCTTGTAGCTCTCTTATCCGCTAAGAGACCATAGCGCTCTCTTTGACGGTAGCTAACACTGCTAAGAGAGTGCTATGGTCTCTTAGCGGATAAGAGAGCTACGAGAAACAGTACCCAGGCTATCATCCAATGGGCATAATTTATTATGGCATTATATTTTTTGTTGTGGTTTATTGTTATTGCTTGTAGATTATTGATTTTAATTCATAAAATTATTATACTACTGGTAATGCAAATCCTTAAATAAAAGTTTCCATCAATTTCAAACAAATTTTGTAACAAATGTTTAGTTTTTTTTATTTATGACATTAATATTTATCTATATAAACATGAACACCTGTTGATGTAACATTTGTCCAGTGTGTCTCAGATTTGTAGTTACCACGATTCATGTTTCATATGTAACCACGATTCATGTTTCATATTTAGTAAAGAAGCATCGTTTCAGATGCCGACATTTAAATTTCATCTATTATTTATTTTATATATTTGTCATGCAAAATTGCTTTTGTCATATATTCTTTTTCAATCATTCTGTGTTTTTATTATTTTCATAGATTTTTGTGCAGATATATTCACATAGTCATGATAGTAAGTGTATTAGTAAGAGGACGTGCTATTGGGAAATGTATGGCTTTACAAACTTGTGTTAATACATGTAGTAAGATATCTATTGTCTGCACTGACGGGCTATGTTTGGTCATTCATGCCATGGGTGGAGTTGAGTAGGAACCCAGCGATCGAAACTAACTTTAAAACTTACTAGCCCAAATAGTGATATATATAACAAATTTTATGAATTTCTACAGGCCCCGAGATTACGAAACTTTTCTGAGTACGTTTCTGTACTCGACTCGGAATCGTGTTCATAAAACGTCATGTGACGTCATAGTCTGAGTACGTTTTCGTGCTCAGAAAGTTTGTAATCTCGGGGCCTGGTCCTTAAGATACCTTTAGCATTGGGAGAAATGGCTCGGGCTAGAGGACTAGTGTTAATTTCGATCCCTGGGAACCCATCCAAGGACACATCAATACCTGCAAAAATTGCCGTTCGAAAGCTGTCATAATTCAGATGCAATCTGTAAACACAAATTATCTTAGTCCGTACCAACCAGGTACCTTTGCTCAGAACAGTTGTAGCACTACAATAGTTGTAACTGGGCTCCAGCCACAATAGAAAGCGTTGACCTTACAATAGATGTAGCTACAATAGTTCTGAGCAACAGAGTACGGTGCTGTACTGCCAGAGCTCGTAGATTTACTGCAATAACTGACATGTTGTACGTGTGAAATATTCACAACAGAAATATGGTGAATATTATAGCATTTGGACATTTAATAGGTTTCATCATGTTCATACCTGGTAGTTACTTTATATCAACATTTTGAAGATGTGACTAGGAATTGTGAATTCATCTCACACGAATGTTGGGCATCTATATTTAAAATCTAGTAAATCAATGTTGAAGCAAAAGAACATTATTTTGGTGATCTTTTTTTTAAACTAAAAAATTCCAACTAATGCATTACTGGTGACCACGTTTATGGAGCTTGGCATCAATGCTTGTGAAAGTTATCTTTCTGACGCAATATTGATAGGATGCGCAGACTGGAATGGCAATGCAGTTATCATCCTTGGTCTGTCGTTACCAGGCTGTGCTCGCAGGTTTACTGTAACATTCAGTGCTACGCATGTTGCAGGTTTCCTTCTGCCCTAAACTGATATCGTCGCAAATGGGTGAAAGATTCCTGCAGCGACGTTAAACTCCATATTCACTCACTCACCTAAACTGATAAGTGAAATAATCTTGAAAGTGGCTCTAACACTCCCCAATTAAAAAGAAATATTTAAAAATACTGTGGACTTATTTTGCACATGCATATTTCGAGATGGGAGTGTAGTTTTCTACATGTATTTAACATATTTTACGATTGATTAATTTGGGGAAAATTGTAATGTCATTTCATTGGTCAGTCTTGTCCATTATTATGTCATGTAGTGAACTTTACTCTCCTACTGGGAAGACAAGTAATTTGGATGTATTTAATTCATGTATCTTCATTAATATTCATTATGGGCAAATACGAACAATACTCTACTTGTCGATGTTAATTACAGATTATCTTTACATCGTGAAATTAATGTTGTACGTCTCTCTATAGCTTGGGATGGCAAGATAATCTATAATTTGTTCAACTAGTGAGTTATTGTCTATGTCTTAGTCAACTTGTTTGTTTTTTAACTGGTACCTCAAATACATCGTTGCGCAAAAGAGATCATTCTTTCACATTAAAATCTCACTGAGGAATACATTTCATGGAGTTCTATCAGGGTTTTACGAGTTAAAATTGTGAAATAGTGTGCCAAGAGAATGTAAATTTAATGTATTAATCCAAATGTTGGATGATGGCATGCAGAAATATGTGACTGTATGGCTTTACTATAATATAACGTAGCATTAGTTCCAATCCACTACTATGCTGATGTAAATAGTCATCTTGTGTTAATGTATCATTGTTGTCTTTGCCATTTGTCAGTGATTTTCATACAAATTGGAATTAAAGTTCCGTACCAGATTACATTCTTTGTGTTTGTTGTGTTCAACACTGTTATCTGCAAATGATTGTTTTGGTTAAGGATTGCCCGTAATTTGTTTACATTTATAGAGGTATGAACATAAAGACTGATGTGAAAACTGTATGAAACTGCCAAACTTTGGTTTTTACGTTCATACCTCGAACATAAACAAAAATGACTGTC
Source organism: Lepetodrilus galriftensis (assembly GCA_032361785.1). Classification (NCBI taxonomy): domain Eukaryota; kingdom Metazoa; phylum Mollusca; class Gastropoda; order Lepetellida; family Lepetodrilidae; genus Lepetodrilus; species Lepetodrilus galriftensis. The sequence continues at coordinate 13,479 of JAUTBZ010134147.1, forward strand.
AATCCTTATAAATAAATTACATAACAAATTGGTGGGGAATTACAGTGCTCCCTTGATATAACCCTGAAGTTGTGGTCCATGACATGCCACCCGCGTTATATCAACGAATATACGGTAATTAAAGGCATAATATCACAGTCTGACACAAATTAAGTTGTCATTTTGGACAGAATTGGAGTTAAAAATGCAAAGTACA
>JAUTBZ010134158.1:0-13674 GCA_032361785.1 Lepetodrilus galriftensis
TCTCTCTCTCTCTCTCTCTCTCTCTCTCTCTCTCTCTCTCTCTCTCTCTCTCTCTCTCTCTCTCTCTCCCTCCCTCAATCAAACGGTCCAAATGAAACAAGTATGGTAAAATACAGTGATCTTAGACATGATTTTTGTAGGTGGAAAATATAATCATGCTATCTCCATGATGAATTCATGAGAATAAAGAATGATGTAATACTTTCATTAGAAGTAACTTTATTGTGGTTAATACATGTAATGCTTAGAAACACTATATTTGATTAGTTTAAACACTATATTTGATCACTGTATTCGTGTAATATATGCATGCATATATATAATATATACTAATATTATGCACATCAACGGAGGGGAAAGAGGCATTCTCCCTACTGTCTATTAACATTATTACGACTGGACGAGTTATCTCTACTATTTTTCACGAAGCTTGATTTCAACCATATATTATTACAATGTACATATTATACGACTACTTCACGAAGTTTGATTTCAACCTACCCATGACTACAACTTACATTTGGTTATGATTATATGGCTGCTTCCTACGCCTCTGTCATTATTAAATAGTCAACCTACAATAAAATATCAAATATTATCTGTCACACCATTTTAAGACTATATCAATTAGGTAGTAGGTGAGTCTTTCTAAAACATATTTCAGCGATTTGTCTGTAATGTTTAGTGTGGGAGGAGAACACGCAGTAACGGGCTGGAACACGTAAAACAACCCACACTACATGCAAGACAGGGTATCGTAACTCGAAGCTGTCTTTTCCGCTAAGCCTATAGTAATAAACCATAGCACTCTTTTAGTAGTGTATTAGCTATCGGCAAAGAGAGCGCAATTGTCTCTTATCGGATAAGAGAGCTTCGAGAAACGATACCATGGTGTCCACTGTCCACCTTGTAGACGATACAAACCGGGTTAAGGTACAGAACACTGATGAGAATCCGAACCCGAACATTCTGGATTATAATCTGACACTCTACTACTGCGCTACTGTGCCACTCCGCATAATGCACTTGTACCCACTCTACAGTTGTATTCAAGACGATATTACTGTTAGACGATACATGAATATACATATAGACATAGATGGGTGTTCATGTGTCTCAACTATTCATTAGTCCACTACACGTACTTTGTTATCCTCGAAACACAGACCAGAATAATGCCTAAGTACAATGTACATGTACATATTGATGGCTAGTTGATCCTGGGTCACAAGGAATGCACTGCGTAGATACTAGTATTATAGAACTTACATAGAGACGAGAGATTTATCGTCGCGACAATCAGCGGCGACAGAAAAACATTTAAAAAGAAATAGGAACTGATTCAATCGGAATTAGTCTAGGCGACACAGGTTGCAAATCTAACTTTTGGTGTGCACACATACTGCATAGATAAATAATCATGTTCTATCTCAGAACGTAAATCGCCGCGTTTTTCGCCGCGAAACTCGTCTCTGGTGTGCAAGAACCTTTACACCGGAAATTGAAGCCAGGAAGTTCCTGAACTGCATGTATGTCATCAATAGGCAGTCGAGAACAACACGATACCGGTTTTTATAAAAATGTATCTATGTCAGTATGCATTACTGGATATAATGTATGATTGCTATCTACAGTGCATTCCCAGTTGCTGCACTATCATATTGTCTACACGTTTACATGGGTCACAATCGTCGTGTGACACTAAACCTACCGAATAGATCGAATACTGGTATCCTGTGAACGCAAGATCTCATCTAATGTCTAGTGAACACATACACATAAATACAAAATGAACTAGAGTCTAAATATGCATGGTTTGTGTACATTTTTAGATCTATTTTTCATTTTTCATATTCCACATAGTTTGTAATTTATTGTAAAAAAATATTAAGTCATATTGCACGCAAAGACGATCTTGCCATGTTACGGTTTACATGACAGACGTTCCTGAGGTTTACATGACATTTCCGTCTTTGTTCTAGACACAATGTAGATTGGGAGGGTTCCGTACACATGTGGTTTGGTCGTTCTTGTTGGGTCACAAGTTAAGCAATATGGGTCTTGGCTAGTGCGTCAATGGGTGACAGATAAGCTGAGAGTATCTATGATTATCTCCTACCCCACACTGAGACAAAGGCTGAACACTTTTTTCGTGACCTTACAGTAGCTTGGTTCCAATATGCTTCTGCTCTGCCTGCAGGGAATCTACTATGGTTATTAGCCACTACCTCAATTTATACACGGCACAATACATTAATGTTCTGCAGATATTTTGTAGGGAAGCTTTCTCAGCTTGAGGAATTTAGTGGCATTAATCTTTCATTCCCACTGAAAATTGTCAAAGAGTACTTGGAACCCGTAGACACGTGGGACGTTGTTTTTATTAAAATAATATAAAGCTAATTTTATATGTCAAATAAAATCATTAACTAGGAATATACTTCCTACAACATAATGACCATTGATAACACAGACTCCTAATATATAATTCATCTACTGCAGAGTCGCTAAGTGGCAATACGAGTTGTGATGTAAATCGAGTATTGAATATCCATGTACACACTGCATATTTTTACGACACCTTTATGATATAACTGTAATATATCCTGACACAAAAAACACACCCGACAGCATGGTGTTTGAAGGCAATGACTGGGGACTACTACTAACGGCGTGACCTACAGAGTGTATCAAGTTTCTAAACTCATCTGTATAGTTAGGAGCTCTACCATGCATATATTGTTTGAAACAATTGTACACTTTAGTACATGCTGGCATACACATTGCCAGGGTAGACATGCATCGTCTTCTCGCCTACCTGCTGATTATTGTGAGCAGTCCTTTATTAAGTGAGTATTGGTATTTTTATTTAAAAGAATCCAAGACCAAATATCTATGTTGACAGTGTAGACAGAACATACATGTACACATAATATAGATACCGACACGGCGCATATTCCTTGAAAGTTGTATGCCTCTGAAATCAAAGATCGTGATTAGGAATTAAAGGACATCCTAACTTACTTCTGACCCAGAGAATACGAAACATTTTATATACGATTTCATGTTCAAGCTCAAATTATATATGAACAGAACGTTGTAATAAAAACACAAAACTAGATTAATACCCAAATGTTTATCCTACGTCGACAAAGCAATTCATTTTATTTTATTTCAATTCGGACCAATTGTAATTACATGTATTAGAACTCAGGGAAATGTTGTTTTAAAATTCAGGTCTTATAGTATTACAATTCAGTATTTTGTTTGTTACAAATCAGCTAAACCTTTTCAGGGAAATCGTTATTACAATTCAGAGTTGAAATTATAATTTGGGTCGATTATTACAATTCGCTCTAAACATGTCCGTTCCAGTGACACTGTTGCATACTATTGGTATGAACAATAGAACTGAAATAACTGAAGGTTTTCTATGGAATCAGTCTAAACTTGAACGACATTTCTTAAACGTGCTGGTTGTTCGGATTTAGTTATGTCATTAATATTAGTCGCTTTACTACTGCATTTCAATTAAGGCTTTTAATTTGATCTTACAATATCCCATCACATTTCACAGCTGATATTGGTAATCTACTTAAAATCGTATACAGCATTGTCATTGTGCTTGTCACGGCGTTCATGATTATACACATTAAATTATCTTCATTACAGAACTCCGAATTCCAACCAGTTCACAACTATACAACAGTACATGTTAACATTATCGATACTATCAACGCGAACATCCAAAACCCAATTCACTATTAATTTATAGCTTGTCTAAATGCACGTTTGACTAATAATAAACATGTAACATGTCATTTGTAGACTATTTGTAAAAGTAAACAAACTCCACCCAATATCCACATACGATAGTTTTGCGTCATGCGTATTTGTATGTATTTATATTTTTGAGCTGTGTAAGTGTTCAGATAAGCAAGGGGTAGTGTATATGTATGCTTCGGTATATGCATGAATCTAATATTTATATGAGCAGTTGTGTCATTGTGGGGCTCGGATATTCCTTATTAATGAATCGTCGGTTACTAGGACGTTATTCTATTCCTATACCGAAATGAATATGTTACAAGTTATTACAACTTAGATGAAAATCGCTCCTAAAGAAGGGAAAGGAAAGATGGTAAGAGAATAAAAATATAAAGAATGGGAGATACATATACACATTCTATAATTAGTGTATATTATATTTACATAAGCATAATGCGCACACAGTTGTGTTGGTTTAATGTACAACTGGACTACCTTTAAAATAATCATTTTAGTACTTGTTTATATATAAATATAACTTCTGGTCACGAATGACAATTAATGAAATGTCACTGCATATGTACTGGAAGAAACTTGGAATTCGTGACAGTTTACCTAAATAACTTACTCTCTTCTTCTTATTATTATAATTATTATTTATTATTATTATTATTATTATTATTATTATTATTATTATTATTATTATATTCTTAGTGTAGGTATTGAGCCCAAATACATCGAAACAATTTACTCTGCAGTTGCTATACGATGGCCCTTGCAAACCGAAACCGGATGTTATGGCAGCACGGCATTTGACTTCCTTAGACCAGAATGTAACGCGACCAGTGTTATGGCAGTCAAGGGAGTATTTGCTATGTCCAAGACGACTGCCACTAGATGTCCTCAATTGTCCACTCCTATCATCAGAGACGAAGAAAAATGCTGTAGAGTTGCATCTGAGGATTGCAAAATGCCATACTTTGGATCCGACTTGAACTATTACAAGGACTGCACTGGACTGCAGACATGCACTAAGAAGGTAGCTTGGACACCTACTACATGCAATGACACTAGCTATTTGGAAAGATCCAACTACATGCTAATGGAATACTATTGCATAGAAAGTAAGTACAATTATTCACTCACTCTTTCTCATCCATTCACATTATCTATTTCTTGACTCTATAACTTGCTATCTTCCATTTTTCTTTCTTTCTCACTGTATTTCTGTCAGACTGTATCTCTGCCCTTCTCTCTCTCTCTCTCTCTCTATCTCTCTCTCTCTCCCCCCTCTCTCTCTGTCTCCCTCTCTCGCTGTCTCTCTCTGCTTTCTGTCTCTCTCTTTCTCGACTTCTGTTTCTAATTACCAAATATCCATTGTCCAAGCAATCTACACCTTAGATATACATATGTACGTATATGTCTGGTTACCCTTCAGCTTCTCTGATAATGAACGCCACCACGACAGACGGTACTGCTAACCACTCTGCTGTGTACGTACATAATCTGAACTATCCGACTGCCTCAGAGCTGGGAGGTTCTTGCAGTGTGTCATCCTCCTGTAACACCGTGCTCGTCGTCAGTGTCATACACCTCAACCTAAAGGACGACGGAGCGGGTGGATGTCTTCAGTACATTAACATCACTGATGACACTACATCGCATCTTCTGGACTGTTCTCATAACAATGTCGACACATTCAAGATAACTGACGTCTACACCAGCTCCAGTAATTTCCTGATTCTGAATTTCGTTAGCAAGAACGTAGGTGATACAGGACAGATGTGGATCGAAGTTAAAGGTAATTCTTTAAAAATATTATAGCCGTTTTATGGTAATAGCATGTGACTCATGGCGTCTCTATGGGACTAAATACCAGAAATTAAATTAATAAATTAATGTGCTGAGTTCGATGGAATGTATTAATAATTCAATTTAAGTGTGTGTTTAGACGGTGCGAGCTGTCGATATGTCCTCAGGTGTCTACTACACACCTCATAATGCCAGGTCAGGTAGATTATAATTGGACTTTTGTTAGGCTATTTCGTTGCTATCCAAAATGTGGGCTACATTAGACCGTACGGCATTTATGGAGCTTGAATCTGATATTGATATATTTACATGAACTTAGCTCTGTCCTCTTTCAGGTTCCAATCCTAACGCCTACGTAGAGATACGATGTGGTCATTTGGTGACCACTTCTCCACCAGCTGTGTCCGAGTGCCCAGTGTATAATCCTCCGGAGACGACCACTGACGTCGACGTCCAAACCACGTCATCAACAAATGCAAAAAAAGACGCCGCATCCGGAGAACCGGAATCAGAAAGTAATGCAGGTAATTGTGAAGCTGCTTGATTCCGCCGACATTTAATTTTAACCTACGATATTAAAAGAAATATCCGTATATACCCATTTAATACGAGACAGCATTATGGAATGGTGTATTATCTAAATCGTCAGTGAAATCTCAGAGTGTATTATCTTTCAGGACTAATAGCTGGGATTGTTACCGCTATACTATTCCTTGGGGCGATAGCCATAGGTGCGACAATTTACTATAAGAAACACAGGAATAATCAAGTAAGACTAGTTGCTTAAACTTCGTGAGATCTAATCTCCGGACCTGGACGGGACGTGATCTATTCACCGGACCGGACCCGAGTTCCGGCAATGCGATTGCCTCACGTGACCCCAAAATATGAATAAAATAGTTTCTTAACCCTAACCCTAACTCTAGCCACGTGAGCCAATCAGATTGCCGGCAATTCGGTCCGGATCCGGGGAATGGACCGCAAATCCGGGTCGGTTCCGGGTCTGGGTTGGGGAATAGACTTCACCGTAAAGTTTATGTGCGTAGTAATGTTTAAATACATTTGAAATAACAGAGCCAAACGGAAAGATGTATAGCAATTGTATAATATCCTTGATAATACTGATTGTTACACTCTGAGTAACTTTATAATAAAACTCGAGCTACGATTATAATTTATAGTGTATTAATTCCCCGGTGTTTTTAAACAGTTGGTTAAGTGGTTAATATACTTGCATACTTTTATTCTTATGTTTAACGGTAATCCACAGTTTCAAAATGCCCTATCTTACCATTTTAGGCACTATTTCAAATGTCAACTACCAATAATTATTTATACCAAAGTAGTATCCTTCGATAGCATGATTACAAAAGGAAATAATCTGAAGAAAATTGTCGCATGTCTTTCCCCCCACAGGACAAGTAATAACACTAATAGCAACTAGTAGGGGTGACAACCATTTTAAACAAAAGTATAGTAATTATATGTAACACGTTTCGTCCATGACGTTACAGATCTCCGACTCCAGCATGCAGCAATCTCCTCCAGCAGACACGAGTGCACCGCCAGACACGATGTTACCTCCACAGACGGCAAGAGACGTGCACATATCCTATGATTAAGCCTTCATAATATGGAGATAAATTGCACAGTGCCTTAGTATGTAATTGTTTTTATGCTGTACATAACATGCTACCTCAACTCTGTTGTCCATGTCCGTGTTACCAGGCGAGGAGATAGTCCTTCTCAATGACGTTTCATGGCAATAGCTTAGGATTTTTACTCTATTTTTCATAAATGCCTTTTTTTTTTTAAATAAGTAAAAAGAAAATCATTAAAAAGAATCGAAAGAAAGGACTCGAAACGTTTATGACAAGAACTAGTTGAGGGCGTGGAAGGTGGGGGTGAAAGTGGATTATAACAGTTTTGGAATAATATCCAATGACACTATGTACCCGCATATTTCATTCCACTTACTACATTAGCGTTATTACAACTTTAGATTCACACTAGTATAGTTAATGCACGCGGAGACGGTCTCTCGTCGTCGACAGGCTCTGGTGGTGGCCGAGGCTACTATATTCCCCTGTCGACGACGATAGACATGTAGTCTCCCAGTATATTAACTTTTAGTGTGCTTTATATGCCCTCAACCGTGCTTAATTGATATGCCGTGTAAGGCTTCCAAATTCGGTCTTTATATGGAATTATGGGCATGATTTAATGTATGCAATTTTTCAACCATATATTTCACGTACTTCTTTAACATATCCCAAAGGTCAAGACAGAGAACTCCAACACGCGACTCCTGTCACTGGCAATTGATTACAGCGTATGTGAAATAGACATCTGTGAAATAGCCCACATAGCTCACACACATACAGAGCCTGCTCGACCAGCCCCGCGCAATGTTACCAGCTTTGTTGCGTGATCACAGGGCATTCCAAGCTGCAATAAAACTTCAGCAATTCCGTCTTTATAAATGTTTGATTTATTTCCGCTAAGTTGTTAAAGATCGCCTGGTGTCCAATAACCGTATTGACGCTGGTTTGTTCGATAGGATTCGATCTTCGGTGTTCTTAAACGTTCTGCCATTGGAAAACCATAATTGGCCATTACCGAGCTAAAGGAAGTAGTATTATCAGTCTGGTTTAGGTGTCGTATTCTCACGTGTTCTCCATGTGATTGTTGTCTTGGCACGTATTCAGAACAAATTATGCTAGACTTCACAAACTTCATTTAAAATTAAGATGTGTTTTTGCCTCATGATTCATGGATTGTTAATAGACGAATATACTAGTGAAAACAATATTCATATGAATCTGTCATATATATTTGATACTAAGATGCTCTACATGAGTTTGAAAATAACACAGAAAATAGTATAGCCCCCAGAGTACGGTAGCATACATGAATTTCTATATAGGAGTGATTCCGTGGCCGTGGATTAGATATATTTACATATATTTACTAAATATTTCAAGTGAAAGTAGTCCCAAATTATTCCACTCTCATTGGGCTGTGTACGCCACCAGTCGTGCTTTACGCATATAAAGTCCGGCTGGCAAATAGCGAGCCATGAATATAAATTCGAAGCTATATATATATATATATATTGTAGTTACGTACATGTACATTGCTGGGAAGGGGGGGGGGTAGCTTTGTTTAGCTCTGGTAATTGCACAATAGGTGTAAGTTGGAACTAGTTTCAAAGACCATTGTGTTTACTGTGAAACAAAATTCAAGCGTGAAAACTATAACTTGAAAACTGAGCTTCACTTGACACTAGTACACGGAGAGATTAATTGTGTCTATACACACTGGAGATCACAGTTCACGATGCACGTTCAAACTATAACAGCACCGTGTTCAATGCCTTGAACCGAGCAGGAAGTAGTGCATATACACTGGATTAGTACAAGCGCAGTCTACAGTATACTGGCAGTGGATTAGTACACGCGCAGTCTACAGTATACTGGCACGATTATTGTCAGATGGTCAATAAAGGGGCTTTTAAAAGTCAGTTTTTAATGACCAAATATACAGCAAAAACTGACTTAGCCCCTTTATGAATACCGTCCCTTGGGTGCGTTCAAAGACACAAGGGCATGCACGCGGCTTACCAAACTGGCCAATGTTTCAAAGGTCGAACGAACCATACATGGGACAGGGAACTAGTTTAGCTCAGCGGCTTACTCAGCCCTGCGCTGATAGAATGCACCACGGCACTGCTTGCCAGTAGTAATTGTTAGGAATTGTTTAATTGAATATAGAAGAAGAAGAAGAATGAATGAATGTTGATTTAGGTATCATGTGATGAATAAAAATACAATGGTAACATACAATGATAAGACACACTTTTTTTATACTTTAATCTGTCTTCCAAATAGATGTTATGAATATCTCTGCATTTGGACAATGGCACATATTGGCTTCACCTTACTGGCTTGTAATATTATGCTTGAAAGATCTATTTTTGTTTCACATTTATATACCCTATTATAATAATTTCGTTAATTACCATGTATATTTAATTACATTATCAATTAACGAATGTCATAATGTTGAAGCTGTACGAAACGCACTTTCATTGTACGATCTTCTTTGTATATGTATGTAATACGGACTTTGATCTGTACAGATGTCCGAGGAAGATTGGACCACTAGAAGATTATTCATTACAATATTTTAAGACGTGTTCATGTTCCCATGCTAATTATTTACCTGTACAACTAACTATATTGTTATATATGTATAGTTTACAGTATTGCTAAGAAAATAGTTTATATTTGAATAGATAGATGCAATATTTTCTAGATTCTTGTATTTGTCTGTTTCAGATACCAATGATAGTATGTACAGTCATTTGATAAATATTGATTTAACCTGCTATACTTGATATCTGAAGAAAGATAATAGATCTCCCACACGTAGATTATAGATTATTTAAGTCGATTATTTAAGTCATGAGTGGCTAGCTGTCAATGTAGGATAACTTCCGTGTGTGTGTGTGTGTGTGTGTGTGTGTGTGTGTGTGTGTGTGTGTGTGTGTGTGCGCGTGCGCGTGCGTACGTACGTGCGTGTGTGTGGATGTGTGTGTATGTGTGGTATTTTTTATTTTTTTTAAATTTCCACCAGATAATTATCTTTGGTTTTTGAAATGTTTCATGCATTTGTTAATGTGACAACTACGGCAGTTCATTCCGGATTACTGAACACTTGTTAGATCAAGTACAACTAATGCCATTCGTCCAGGATCACTGGCCAAGTGTACACATTGCCTAGAGTATGTAGAGGGGACTTAAAGGGAATCGAATTACCTACGTTGTGATTCACTAACTGCTGATGGTTCTGATACTACATAACATACCTCTCTCATCTGACCTTCAGTGCACCTGTCATCAATAATAAATGTGCACCTGTGCTCATAATATTATTGTATATTGTGTATAAATTATAAATAAAATAAAATATATACTGGCATACAATTGTTTATTCAAATAGAGTATTCAAAGAATGTGTAGAGTAATACTCACAGACACACACACAGGCACGCGCTCGCACACACACGCACACACGCACATGATCGATGACGTTTATCATACTGTCGATCACGAAGGCCTCGAATACATTAGTCCTTGTCAAAGACATTGTTTTTGACATTGTTTGAAAAATTCCTACAATTACGAATGTTGCCAAAAAATGTCAAAATTATTAGGAATAGAAATAAATGCTACGAAACGTCTTTGACAAGGACTACGAATACATGTATACTACAGTGTATGTTATGATTGGCTACGTGCGATTACCAATGATCTGCAGGAATAGCCTGCTAGATATAAGATACCTCTCCGGTACAATGCATCGCAATGATCAACAAGACGTTGTCACAGCAGGGATCAGACCAGGAAGTCAAGTGTCGTCAGCAGAACTAATACAGTGTGGTAATATACTGCACTGCTTAGCTTAATTGTCAGATCAATTGACAAGCATGACAACGATCACGACATTATTACAAAGACCGCTTCTAGAGTAGTGTACATTCGTACTAAATCATCATTGAATCGTTTAATGTTTAATATTTACGAGTCTATCATGTAGCAATGCCGTAGATTGCTTTGTGTGTAATGCATAGTAAATGCTGAAAGTATTGCGTAGTTTGTGCTTCTACGTATGCTTCATATATATATATCCATGAGTATACTACTGATTAGGTGATTGTGTTCGTATCAGATTAGACAGCTATATGACAAGAATATTGATCTATTGCTGTGATGGTATACAATTAGAATTAACTCCCAATATACTGAAGTATTTGTATTAGTCGTCAACAACATTGACATTACCTTTCCAATACACCCCCTGGTCAGGTGCCACCCGAGTATGTCATTCTACCAAATTTAGAATGTGTGTTATTCACTGGAAACGTTTACCTACGATTTGTCTGTTTTTTGTAAGTAGCACGTAAACGTTATTCTACATTATTAATGCCTTCATATCTCGCTCTGCTAATATATATATCGCTCTGCATTGTGTACAGTATATATTTTACAGTATATATTTGCTCTCGCTAATACCGGTTGTCATCCCTGTGTTTTTCAGATTAGTTCTTGTTTTTAACCATATTGGATATCATGCTATCGGTGGATTCTAACACATAGGACATCAAACGTGATAATTCCTGCGTAATACGTCACACGAGCGACATAATAGCTGTGACTCGCGGTGATGTCATAAATAAACTACGATGCACACAGGTTACGGGGAACTTGCGTATCAGTATCAGATGGGCATTGCACGGGTGTCGTCATCTGATTTTGGGAGCACGGTGGTAATATATATGCAATATAGGTTATACTAGTATACCACCAAATATAATCCTTTATATGACAGTATTAACATATTTATACATGCCTACTGATTCAATCATACAGATACCACATACCATCCTTCATTGCAAAGTTCAGTTTCCCAGCAATGTAGAAATCAAATTAAAAAAACACATGTCAAGTTGTTTGTTTACGCTTCACCGTAAGTGGCATGACGTCACCATAGGTTCCTAATCAATATATTACTGTAAACTCCAACCATCATAAAAAATATATTAAAAATAACAAATGTAATTTAGTTCAACTTGAATGTTTTTTAACGTCTGGGGACTATCCTTGTCAACTACAATGGAATTACCTTCTAAAACTAATACATGGTCAAATTCCCGATCGTTGCTGTACTGACTTGGGTATGGTGGAACCATCTTGGCAGCAAATTCAAATGATTTGGTGGTATACAACCTATAGTGCTATTTGAGGTAAAAGCAACAAATAGGCTAAAAATGACAACCGTGTTGTTATACTCAACAGTCTGTATTTCTTCCTGGCAATTAAAGAGCCTCAGCGAACTAGACACACTTAGCTGTTGGCTGCAGTGGGTTAGAGAATTAGCTGTAAGTCTAGGTTATCTGTAACTCGAGTCCGTATATAAGTTAGGTCATTATTTCCGTCACAGGTACTGTCCGTATTTAGGAACTACCGTTATACATTATCTTATCATAAATACGTTCAGTTTGTTTTGGTCCGTATCAGTTAGGTCATTATTTCCGTCACAGGTACTGTCCGTATTTAGGAACTACCGTTATACGTTATCTTATCATAAATGCGTTCAGGTCTTTTTCAATCCGGAACTTTCACATTTACTTGAACGACGTATCTGGTTGATACTCAATCATGAAGTGTCTGATTCTCTTGGCAATATTTGCATACACAGGTACGTATATCAGTATTACAACACGTTATACATAATTAATAATATTATAAATCATTAATGTATACGCAAAGTAATTAAATTAAAACACTCCATAGTAACACGACGATACAAAATACCACACTATAACCACTGGTGCCTCAATTAAGAGTAAATTATTATTCTTAGTAAAAATCTTTGGTTTATAAAGACTGCATATCTGTACAATATGGTGATTTTCACATGTATAGCTAAGCTTTAACCAACATTTCTAAAAAGATTGGTATGAAATGCATTGCCATTGACACCCCTATTTCGTAGATTATCTCGGTAAAATAAATCGGTGGAATGAAAAACAAACAAAACCTCCATTTTCTTATTTCATTTAACCTGACCAAAACAAATAATCTACGAAATAGGGGTGTCAATGCATTTCATGCCAAACTATAGCAAGAGTTAACGTTAGATGATGGCACAGTGTATGTGTTCTTTTCTTGTAGCATGGGCTGCTTGTCCTAATGCGTGGACACGATATGGCGATGTTTGTTACTCGCTGTATACTACTCCAACCAACTGGTTAGACGCATCAGTAAGTAAAACTTCTGTACTAAGAATTATATTCAAAGAAACTATTAATGCATAGAAACGTCGTAAATAGCAATGCGAAGAAAACTATGTCATACAGCCAAACATGTTTACAAAAATAAATCTAAAGATAATAATTGGATAATAATGGCATTCTTCATTGCCTGTATCTATTTCTCTATCCTTTTATCTCTATCTCTCTCTCTCTCTCTCTCTCTCTCTCTCTCTCTCTCTCTCTCTCTCTCTCTCTCTCTCTCTCTATCTCTCTCT